>JADWOT020000009.1:17973464-18175434 GCA_036345935.2 Taenia hydatigena
CCTCCTCCTCCTCCTCCTCCTCCTCCTCCTCCTCCCCTATCCTCCCTTTCGCCACCCTTGTTATGAGAAGGTTATTTATTTCTAGCCATCTTTATCATAGCTTAGGAGTGATATGCAGTGACAGGGTTAAAGTATTCACAGCTGGGGAGCCTTGGACTCGGGATAGCGGCCGCATACCTCCACAACAGGGTTCAAAATTGTTTTCCCACCTCTCGACTAGGAAGCACATTTAAAGAACATACGTATTACAGTATCTATTGCCCACTCATTCATTTATGTACACTTGATCAAGTTAAATAGGCGTCAGACGCACTAACCTATGGGTGATGTCTGCCGTTCTTGCTTTGCTCTTTGAAGTCCCATCAATGAGATCCATCATGTCGCGAAGCAACGGCTATTCGGTCTGTGTGTTGGTGCAAAACGCATTACGGCCAAAATGCTTGCAATTGGCATAATTAAAGAGCCACAAATGCCAACTTTCGGGCACATATAAAAAAGTAGTAATTTGTGACTTCTTCTGCGTGTTAGACCCCAATAAAACAATTCGCTACACCACCATTTTTAGCTGCAGCAAAATGTATTCTTGAAAAGAAGCATTAGAAACTTTACGACTTAGGAATGTTTTTTTATTAAAATTAGAAGGCGAACACTATAATACTTTGCTGCTTGTTTGACTGTCGGTTTCGGTTGCAGTCACTTGGGTGGTCATGTTGCCTTTGTCGGGTAAACCAGCTTCTGATCCGCATCAGTAGCCCGAGTATTGTACCTTCTTTTGGCTTCAAAGAAGTCTCGGGGCGTCATAAACACATTCAGGGCATATTTGCATCAGGCTTTAAGCATGTAATATTTTTTGTACAATTTTTAATTTGGGACAGTTGATGGTTGCAATAAAGTTTAGCTATACGAGGGCTCAGAATCCGACTAATAAAAATTAATGAAAGAAGTCGGAAGGTATAATTTAAAATTACTAGACATGGGAGAAACAGTGCATGACTGGGTAAATTCTGAGTCCAAGTTTTAATTAAGGCATAAGAACTAAATCCAGGCTATACACTACTCGTACAAAAATGCAGACATGCACCAACCTTCAAGAGAATCAACTTGCAAACTGCGTTTAAGGAAACGTAAAGCTCGAATGCACTACCAAGTAGTTATTAAAGAAGCATTTAAATATTTAAGCGCGCTTTTTTATTTTCTGTACACTTTCAAAGGGTCTTCATTTGCTTCTCTAGGCGTTTGGTTCGATTCCGGGCGAAACCAACACCGTAATCCTTGTGATAGATGCCAACACCTTAAAAATGTTCTCTTTCAAATCAGGCTCCTGGAGGCTGTCCGATTCGAGTCAGGACAAAGTCGGTGGTCAAAAAAGTCTCCTAACGAAACAAGCATTCAAAATTGCACCGTAAAATATGCTTATTAAATGTGGTAGCTCTATCAGACGAGACTACTAGGTGAAAATGTTTAATAAAATGGCAAAAGGGACACCTCTTGGGCTGTAGATGTTTCTCATTTTACCTCCACGATTAAAGGTTTGGCAATAAGGCAGACAGTTTAATGTTGAAACGAGGTCATCCCTTTGGCATGAGTCTTGAAAGAGATTGACTAGTTGGCTAGTTGATGACATGTAATGCTTATGGGGGTTTAAATGCTCCCTTTAGGCGAGAGACGAAAAAATAATAAACTGAACGTGGTGCTGGACGAGAACGCCGAGTTTCTCAAAGCAAGGTGGAGCCCAGCCCCCGTGTCTATTTGACCCAAAATAACAAAGATGCCTCATCACTACTAGTCTTTTCAGCCCTCGGGTAGCCAGAGGGAAAGGTAATTGAACAAGGAAAGTGTTACAACCTTTACCAACTCGGTAGTGGTATTTTTTAGGTTTGGATGGCTTTGTTTCATGATAAGGTAAGGTGTGAGGGATTAATTTCTTCAAATTGCATTCATAAACTAAGAATGTCAGAGACGGAAGGAATTTCTATGGTTGTCAGAGGAAAGGGCAATTATGTGAAGCGAAATTTACTGCTTTCGAAGCGGTATAGGCACCATCAATGCAATTACTGAAGAATTCAACAATTCTACATCTAAAGTTTCGAGGAAGTCCGTTCATCTGAACCGTCTGCCATTACCGAGCACGTATAAAGCCCAACCACTTTGGATGCATACATCAACTAGTAAATTGCTAAATTTAAACAGATTTCAAAGGGGAAGTGCTTAGGGTATCAAAATAAAAGTTCGACAAAATAGCATTAAAAGCACTAGTTACCCAACAAATGGCGTGCAATACGTTGTTTTTCCTGACGGCTGGTTTCGGTTTCGGTCACTTAGATGGCCATATTACCCTAGCCGGGTTGGCAGGCCTCCAGGTCATACCGAAAGCCCCGTTTCTTCTGTTTATTGCATATATATATATATATAGTCTGTCCTAGTATAATGCCTTCTCTTGCCTTCAAGGAAGTCTCGATCCATACTGCTGAGATGGACGTCTGCCTTCGAAATCCACCCCATCTTCGTGTTCTGCTAGAAAGCTATTAACAACTGAAGCGAGATTTCCTCAACATGCTTGCTTAAGGAGACCGGTGTTCCAACGTCTACACACAGATGCGCCGATGCCCAGCAAAACCTTTTACTCTAAACTTAGTTTCCAAACCGGATGAAACTCTTAGTCCATTTGAGCTGCCAAGAGGGGTCTGTGATCAAGCATCTCCTTAGTTTCTCACTAATTTTGACTACTGGCATGATTAGCTCAAGAGCGTGTGTTCCAGCCCTGATTACGTTGTGATGACTGACGCGAGAGGTCTTGACTCCAAAGAAGAGAGGAGCTATGCAGTATTTTGTTTGTTCTGACTGCCAGTTTCGGTTTCGGTCACTTGGGTGGCCAGATATTGCCCTATCCGGATGGGCTGGCTTCCGGGCCATGCCAGCAGTCCCATTCCCTCTGCTTACTGGATGCATGTATTCTGCTCTGGTATTATGCCTTCTTTGGCCTTCAACGAAGTCCCGCACCGCCACACAGAAACATTACTTGCTAATGTTGTACGAATTGGCCTTGTCTTTCATTCATACTTAGTGTAGAATAAACCAAGTGAATACGCCGTCCGCACAAATGGTTCCGTTTAAAAGTTCTATGTTTCTGATTGGGACTTAAATCCCATCGGCCGAATAATCGGCGCTGTGAAAGTACTCTTTAAAATCGCCTCCTCATTTTGGCATGTTTTTTAGCTGTTTATGATGCCAGTTTGTACAAGGAACGCTTATCACAAGCAAGAGCCACACAAAATCTGGCATCGCTTTTTTTCATAAATTATGGCATTTGCATAGACACCCACTTACGAAGATCTCACGAGGACTTAGAAGTATTTACATCAAATGGTCGCCATATGACGCTTAACCTCCCACTCAGGTAGTTTGTAATGTCATGTCAAATGCGAGGGCGGAAAGTGTGCCTTGAATAGAAGTACTTCCCATGAATAAGCGCACCTCTCAACTTTCCTCAGCCAAAGTTGTAGTACTTTGTTTGTTAGAACTGCCCTAGCTACGTGGGCTGGCCTCCGTGCCATGCCAGCAGCCTTTTTCCCTCTGTCCGTTGAATATATATATTCCACCCTAGCATTCTGCCTTCTTTTGCCTTCAAGGGAGCCTCAGGACGCTACATTGGTGGCAGCGGAAAGCGGACCCGACTCTATAGGGTTTTCTTTTACCCCGATCTCTACCGCCTGCGGCATGTTGCAGCGGTGAAAAAGAAGTGCATGTGCTACGGATGGGCCACGAACGACGTCCATCTCCGGCATCTGCCCCTTCTCCGTGTTCTACAAGAAAGCTATCAACAACTGAAGCGACACTAGCCATGGACCCCCTGGAAAGAGATCGGCGTGCTAACGCCTCCCCTACGGACATACTGATGGTTGGCAGAACCACTTATTCCGAACTTTGTTTCCAAGTCAAACGAAACCTGAAGTGCAATGCACTGTCAAGAGGGATCACTGACGTTGGTGTCAAGCATCGCCTCAATCGCGTCGAATGTCGGCGACTGGCATGGTTAGCTCGTGGGTGCTTCCTGCAGCACTGAGTATGCTGTGATGGCAGACGCGGGAGATGTACCGAGGGGCGCGTCGGGGACGACGCTCAAAAGAGGAGAGGGGCATTGTAGTACTTTGTTTGTTAGAACTGCTGGTTTCGGTCAAGGTCACAGAGGTGGCCTTACTGCCCTAGCTGCGTGGGCTGGCCTCCGTGCCATGCCAGCAGCCTTTTTCCCTCTGTCCGTCGAATACATATATTCTACCCTAGCATTCTGCCTTCTTTTGCCTTTAAGGGAGCCTCGGGACGCTACAAAAGTGACAATTCTAACATATTGTGTACTTTAATTCGTGAAGCAAAATCACCGAGTCTACTTTTCACGGGAAAATAGGCTCCACTTTTCGAAGCGCTATCGCGCAAAGTGGATAAGATGTACTTCAAAAACGGTCTCTACTAAGCTCTCACACATTTTGTCGTTCCAGGTGAATTTTTTTTGCTTTTTTTACGGAGGAGGGAGGAATTAGTGAGACCACTAAGAGTCTTTCATTTGGCTTTATCCACATCTTTAAGGTATTTAAGATATTTATACCTGGTCACTTGAAATTCCTATTCTCGTGCCACATGAACATCGTGGAAAAAAGTAAACAACAGCTAGAAAGTAATGTTATTCAGTGAGCAAAAGTTGCCTAACTTTGCAGTAAAATTAGGAAAGAATTGTTAGAACATCGGCATTTTTGCTTACTTGAAATGTGGACACAGTGTCTTGAGACTTCCCTGAAGGCAGAGGAAGGCATAATAATAGGGCAGAATATGTATCTAATAAACAGAGGGGATGAGGCTGCTGGCTTGGCTCGGACGCCAGCCAACCTGGCCAGGACAGTATGATCAACCAAGTGTCCGAAACCGAAACCAGCAGTCAGAACAAGCAAAGTGTTACGGTGGATGTGTGGAGAGTTCACGAACTGATTACTTTTCCTCGCAGAAGAAAATGACTGGTTGACAAGCTTCATCTGGCATTCCTCGTACAGGCAGGTGATTGTGTTGTTGTTGGGGCAGAGTGGAATCGAAATGAAACGGCACTGAAAGCGATAGACACTGTATCTTTTTATTAATATATTTTAGTGAAAATCAAAAAGGTTTAAAAGTTGATTTATGGTTGCCATTTTAAATAGTCTGCGTGCACCACTGTCAGCACCCGTACAGTGCTTCAATCCTTTTGATATCACTAACAATTTCCTTCAAATATGAAGCTTAAATAAATAAACGAGAAAGTATATTTGTTTAAAATCACATAACAATTTTGGCTTTAGCAGACATGGTGTATAAAGGAAGAGTAATTTTTATGTTATCGTCGTTATTATGCACAAGCACTAAAACGGATCTTCAAATATTAGTATCAATGAATACTGTAGCATCCCAAGACTACCTTGAAGGCAACAGAAGGCATAGTACTAGAGCTAATTATACATCCAGCAAGCAGAGGGAATGAGACTGCTGGCAAGGTCCACAGACCAGCCAACTCGGTTAAGGCAATGTGGCCACCTCAGTGACAGAAACCGGAACCGCCAATAAGAACAAAGTACTGCATAGCCCGTCTCTTCTTTCAAGCCTCATCCCCGACCCTGCCCTTTGTAAACCTCTCGCGTCAGCCATCACAACGTAATCAGTGCTAGAAGAAACATCCAGAGCAAACCGTGCCAATTGTAGAAATTCGCTGCAGACTGAAGCGATACTTGACACCAATGCCACTGTTCCCTCTTGGCAGTACGAATGCACATGGAGTTTCGGCCGGTCTGGAAACTAAATTTAGTGGTGGAGGCTCTGCCGACCATCTAGCATGTCCATAGGGAGAAGTTTGAACACCGGTCTCCCTTAACAGGTAGGTTGGGAAGTTCTCCGCAGCTAAACGTTTACAGGTGGTTCACCCTTAGTGTCGCTTCAGTTGTTATTAGTTTTTGTTGCAGAACAGGGGGATGGAGTAGGTTCCGAAGGCAGACGTTGATCTCAGGCCTTTTGTTATAAGATGGCAGAGATTCTCCTATCCACAGCACGAGCACTTATTATGCGCCACTAGTTTATCACAGACGGTATAGATCGGATAGAAATCCATTAAGTTCGAGTCCGATTTCCGCTGCCAGCAATGCGGCATGCCGAGACTACCTGGAAGACAGAAGAAGGCATAGTATCAGGGCAGAATAAATATTCAATAAAGAAAATGGAGCTGCTGGCGCAGCCCAGAGGCCAGTCCACCCGGTGACCGTAATCGAAACCGGCAATAAGACCAACCAAAGTACTACAAATAGTATTAATGTGTTAGAATTCAAGAACTATTGGTGCCTAGTGCTGTGATGAAAAGCGATAGGGAGGGCCGTGAATCTATTCACACTGGTGTATCCACAGGACAACGATTCCAGCTATCACAAATCTCGCGACTTTCCTTATTCACATGGCACTATATTTGATTAAATACGACATCCAACATATTTCTCTTCCACTGTGTATAATCAAGTAAGTGATTGGTCTTATTAATCTCTTCAGTGGTCTACAAGTTTGCCGCCGGTTCCGTAGATGCGGCTGCTATGAATGACTTCTTGGAGGCCCTAGAGAAGACTTCAACGGAACTATCCTTCATTCAGGCGACAATTTCAGACATCCTCAACACCGAGTGCACGGTGGACCAACTGAGCGCCTGTCGACAGCTTCGATTTACCACCGACAATGATCTCAAGCTCACCTACACACTCGAACAGGTGACGGTTCTTCTCCTCATCTTTGCACAGGCGCATTTGTTATCCTTTGGATGTGTTACTGTGCCTTTGAATTGCAGTTTCAGTCGAGCCAGGTGGCTAACCTTCTGAGGACTTTGGAATCAGTTCAACAAAATATAAGGGACCTTGATAATGTGAGTTAGTTTAGTGCGTGTGCAAGGTTATTTCTTTGGTCGTGTTTTCGTTGGTGATTTTGGAAATCAGGATAAGGTATTTGGTCACCTGTTCACTGTTGCAAATTGGCTGTTGTGTGGCGTAGTATGTAAACAGTTTGGGTGAAGAGCGGTTTTACGTATGAACACGATGTATTGTTTACTAAACGGCTAGCACTCTTTTAGGTGAGCGAACTCATGTAAGTAGTTTTCGAAGACCCTCTTGTAATACTTTGTTTGTTTAAACTACCGGTTTCGGTCAGGGTCACAGAGGTGTTCAGATTGCTCTAGCTGCGTAGGCTGGCCTCCGGACCAGTATTCCGCCTTCTATTTTCTTCGAGGGAGCCTCGGGACGCTACAGATCTATTAGAAGCTAACTTTGCACATCCAGACATTCGTAACGCGTCAGCCACAAATGGCCCTCAACGAAACTGGCAAATGACATGAAATACAATTTTCATGTATGATAAGTCGACCTTATAAAGGAAGCAATCTACGATGAACTGACAAACGAATTTTCAGCAACAGCTGACACAGATCCCTGTTGCCTATTAAACAAAACATAAGCATAAATTATTAATTTTGCATCATAAACTTTGTAACATGCTAATATGGACATAGTTTTTTATTTATTTTGCTAACTCTCGGTCTTTGGGAAGGGTCACTTAGAGCTCCGCCGCTGTACCCCGCCTGGCCACGCCAGTAGCTCTAAAACTTTCTGTACTTTGATGATACGATGTCTGCCCGATTATTGCCTCCATCTCGACTTCAGAAAAGCTTCAAAGCTCAACACAAGGTTGTATTTCGCAAAGGACTGACTTACGTATGATAATCATTCTTCTGAAAACACACCATTACTAATCAAGTGATTATTTATTATCTGTATCGTCCAAGCCTTCCTTTAAGATGAAAGGAGATGTAATACTTGGATAAAAACGCACTGCCGATCCGCAGAATGGCACGCCTATTGAGAACACAATGGCAAAGCTTCCAAGTAAGCCACCACCAAAGAGGACATTTTAATCACCAATGTAGTAACTGAGATAAACTCGGGAAGGTTTTCACACCAGAGTAATAAACCCCACTACCGTAAAATAAGCTAGCGCCATAGCGTCTCGAGACTCCCTTAAAAGGAACAGAAGGTACAACACCAGAGCGGGACATATATATTCAGCAAACAGAGGAATCGAGGCTACTGACATTGTTGAGGGTTCCTCCTCTCCCTCCTGGTTAACCTTGCCAGTAGAAGTCTGAGTGCGTTTAGACATCTTGACTGTATATGGGTAATAAATACAGCTAGGCGACGAATGGGGGTTCAGGCCGAGGGTCCGTCACGCTCCAGGGAGTCTCCACGTTCCTCCGTCACGTGGTTCAAAAATTGACTTCCCGCCTCTGGCCTACAAAGCGCATTTAAAGAATTAAGTATTACAGACATGGTCCGAAGACCAGCCCACCCGACTAAGGCGATTTGGCCTCTCAAACGACCGTAACAGAAAAAGGTTGTCAAACAAGCAAAGCACATGATTGATTTCCGCTGAAAACGACCAGATATGAGATTGTATCTCAATAACCTAGGTTAATTTCCACCTCCTTAAATGTTACCCCCTTCTATCAGGGTTCCATAATTTAACAAATCAGTTTGCAGGATTTAAGCATCACGTATTTTCGTTGGCTAGCAATTTATTATGTAAATTTATTCCAGGCTTTTATTAGAATGATGCACAGCTAATCATGATGTAATTCATCTCTAAAACGTTATTTACGTTACTATAAAACCGCCCAATAGAATCGCAACAGTGTTGCGTGCCCGCCCAAATAGCGGCAGCTTCTCGCTTCTCACGGTGCGTGGGGTTGGTTGCAAATTTGGCGTTTAATAGAGCTCTTGTTGCCATGTTTTCACCTGTCCCCTGTCGCGTCTGAGCAAACAAGTGTGGCATTATGTAGTTTGGACCATCTTACAAGCAATGTATTTGATTCATTCCTCTAGAAATCACCTGCTCGTTATATCCCAACTTCTTTTTCTACTACTGACTTTATTTGCATTATTTGAATCTTCTTTGCAGATGATTTGCTGGAACCTAATTACTGTGGTTCTTGTTGCAAGTAACGTGCTTGCAGACGCTGGAGGTCAAGATTCTAAATCGAAATCATTCTTTGCCTTTGGCGGAAGCGTCAGGTGGCACAATTCTAATGTCTCTGTAAAGGACTTCGTCTCTCAACTCAGAGTTTTCATATATAGCCTTCCTGATGAGACTCTTCGTCAAGTGGCTCATGTTTTGCCAAATGGGGCCTATTCTGTCGTTGTATCCGACAGCGGTCGATATAGAATTCGGCTTTTCGCTCCACAGGGATGGAATTTCCTTCCAGCCGAAGGTTTTGAGGTCGATTTGAATGAAAATGTTCAGAATGACCAAATGAATTATGTTTTTGATCTTACTGGTTTTGATGTCAGCGGGCAGGTTGTCACAACTGGCATGACCACTGGACCTCCAGGTCTAATCGTATCGATCATCTCTGATGGTATTGTTTTTTCTCAGTCCAAAACGACCGCTAATGGTAGTTTTACCATATCATCCATTCCCCCGGGGAAGTACAATGTCACTGTGGGCGATTCCACCTCGGATAGTGGAGCAAGCAATGTTCGTGCTAGTTCAAGTATTACCATTTCCACCAGCAGTCTTAAACTAGTGGATCCTCTTGTCCTACAGGTACTTTTATGGGAGGTTAACATGTGCCTTTGCAGGGTCATTCACTGCGTTCGGTAATAACTTTCAACGGTCAAGGTGTTGCCAATATTCCCATTCTCCTTTTCATTCCTAAATCAAGCAAATTGACGGAAAACGATCTGAACAAATTTGGATGTTTTAAACCCCCAAAACCTCCCGTAAACTTCATTCCGGTGAATTTGAAGGACACATTAAACTCCGACCTCGCTTGTCAGGTATTTATTTTGACTTGTGCAAAAGATGCGACCATGTTTAGGTCATCAGCAATTCTGACGGTGCTTTCGTGTTCTCGCGTTTAGCTGGTGGTGAGTACTTTCTGGTCGCTTACTATGATCCGGACCTCATGGAATCCAGTGGAATTAAATCTAAGAGCCTGAACATTAGCCCAACCTTCTTATCAGTGACAATGGAACATGTTGATCGGCAGCTCGATCCTGGTTTTCAGGTTACCTCTTTTCGAGTCAGTGGAGGGTTTGTTAAACAACCTTCTGGAGCTCCGATTGCTAATTCAGAGGTATTCAGTCTTCCCAAATGTTTTTACTTGTATCTTGCTTTCCGTATTTGTACGTGAACTTTTCTAGGTCTTCGTTAATGGGGATTCTGTCACTAGGACGAATTCAAAGGGGGAATTCGAGCTGGACCTTACCGCGTCAGGTGAATACTTACTTCATGTAAGTTTTGCGCCTTCAAATTTTGCATTTTTTAGGTGAAAGCACCCAGGGT
Source organism: Taenia hydatigena (assembly GCA_036345935.2). Classification (NCBI taxonomy): domain Eukaryota; kingdom Metazoa; phylum Platyhelminthes; class Cestoda; order Cyclophyllidea; family Taeniidae; genus Taenia; species Taenia hydatigena. The sequence continues at coordinate 17,983,845 of JADWOT020000009.1, forward strand.
AAAGTTCGAAGAAATCAAATTAATATTGACTCCTACTACGGAAACCTTGCCAACTTTTGTTCCTAATGAAGTTGAGTTTTGTGGGCGGTTCTTGATGACCAGTAGCTTAAAGCCAGGGGTAAGCTTACAACTTATTATTCTATTCTTAAAATGAGGGTTGTTATAGTTCTCACCAAATATTTTTTGCAGACTCGTGTGCCGCGTGTGGAAGTTGCTTTGGGACCTTCAATTGAGGCGACTGTCTCAGAGGATGCCGAATCGGCTAAATTTTGCATCTATCTTAGTCCGAAGAAGCATACTCTTCGTTTGATTGAGTCGCACAATTCCGTTCGATTCACTCCGACTTCTATAAATGTGTGTTACTGTTTCCTCAAATACGTATTTGCTCCCTTTGCTAAGTTGATATTTTGGGACTTTTATTCAGATTGACATATCATCAGGACCAGTAGAGGACGCTATCTTCACTCAATTTCAAGCAGTCTTGACTGGTGAGGTGCTCTGCATTGAGAAGTGTCCAGTCTCTCAACTAGCTGCTCGGTTGTCCTCAAAAGAACAGTTCGATTCTCCATCGGTCGTAGTCAACGTCGAAGTTGATCAGGTAAAGTACCAAATCATGAGCTATCAGCTGAGTTCCGTGCACACTTATTTAACGATGATTTACCCACCATTCATGTTTTAGAACAACAGTAAGCGTGGTGCATTCACTTTTGAATCCGTGTCCCCGGGAATTTACGAGTTGGAACTAGTGGTGCTTGATGGAGGTGAAATGAAGCCCGCAAGTAGCTGGTGTTGGGCTTCTCCTGGTCTCCTTCGTCGTGTGACCATCACTGATCATGATCTTCACAGTACTCCAGAGTTGTCGTTCCAACAAACCGGCTACAGGTTACACGTCGATGTACCCCTTCTAGACTTTGGATTTAAGAAGCCAATAAATCTAAAAGTCACACCATCGTTCATGACAAATGGATCATTGGTTTTTGCTAAGCCCTCCTTTTATCAGTTCACGAAGCCTCTAAATACAGTGCGTTATTCATTTTTCCGATTTATCTCCTTCCTTTCAAAATTTTAACCTTCTGTACTTATTCGCAGATCTGCCTCTCGGGTGGTTCTTCTTTCACTTTCGAAGCATCAGCTCCATGCTTGCACCTGGAGCCACCATCTCCTAGTATGATTCGATCGGCTGCCACAGATATTCCACCCTCTGCTCCTCCAAAAACCCTTAGTATCTCGGTGCAGGAAATCCCTGTTAATGCTGTCGTGACGGTTCTGCCAGGAGTGGAGGGTTTTGCAGCCGAAAAAGATCTTCCAGAACTCACTTTTCAGGCAAATGTTTCCAATTCGGTTAAAAGGGTGTCTGCCATGTGAGCAATGCTGTATTGAATGCCCTTAAATCTAGACTTATGCTTTTCTCTTATCAGAAATTCCATAGTTTACGATCGACTGTTATCTGCCTTGTTTGTTGCATCATCCTCTAATGCTGCCTACTTTTGGGATTACTATTTAAAGCTGGTACGATTTAAACGTTTAATTCTAAAAGCGATGGCTCAGTTTAAATGGCGGTTATGCATAAATGTCAGTTGGAACAATTTGTTCTTAGGTGCATGAACTCGGGGTGAAAAAGGCGTCATAGTTGGTTACAATGAACCGATTTGCTCTACCCTCCTTTCTATCCATTTTAGTTGGAAAAAGGAAGGTGACTTTTATACGTCCCGAATGAGTCTCTGGGCTGCACCAGGCAAAGAGATAGTTTTTTCCGTCGCACCTTCTAAACCCTCCTCTGACCAATCTACTGTTCATCCTCTCATTGTTCCCGCCTTCCAAACTTTCCGCGTGCCTCCTATTATTCACCACCTAGGCCAATCGACGTATGACCACATTGAACCGCAAGCCACTCCTACTCCTCTCTCTGAGGTCGATGAAACGGGCTGTGATGCTATTCTTGCAGACGCTTTTGGTGGTATCAAGGGTCTCACTGCTTCTTTTTCCATAAAGCTGGGCTTCTTCTTTAACGGGGCAGTTCAACCCCCTGTCGATAAGGTTCTGGTGGTAGTTTATGCCGACACTTCGGTTGTTTCCTCCTCACCGCTCGAGTCAACCATCGATATCTCCACCTTCTCAGAGCATCGGTTAAATGCGCCTCCACTCAGACCCGGCTTCGCTTTGGTCATGCATGCTCTCACCAACGCTCAAGGCTTTTTCCGCATCGGACCCTTCTATTTTGACAAGGAATCCGCCCATACCACTCAACCTAGTTCTCTTCTCACCATTCAGCTACACAAACCTGGCTTTGAGTTTTTTCCCAAGTCTTCGGTTGACTGGTTGACTTTCTCCTCGCAGAAATTAGCTCTTGTTGAAGTCCACGTGGTGTCTGAAGATAACATGAAGCCACTTCCCAGTAAGTTTGTGGATCCTTTTTTATAAAATAAACTGCTCCTTTGCCGCTCTCCTATTGGTCTTGCATTTCACCCTCAGAAACTCTTGTTTCAATAATCGGCAACGTTTTTCGAGACAGCAAAACCGCGGACTCAAGTGGTATCGTTCGGTACATTGGCCTACCTCCTGGTAAGTGGCATGGTGAAATCAGCTTATTGGCATATATCTGTGGTGCGGGAATAACACAAAATGTTATGCTTCAGGTGAATACTACATCCAACCAATCTTGAAGGAATATGAGTTCTTTGTCCGAAAAGGACTTGAAGGGAAACTGGAAGCCCCAATGGAACACGCGTTGCGGGTTGTAGGTGATGAATCACTGATCGTGAATCTTGTTGGCCGCAGAATCGCTTACTCGACTTTTGGTGAAGTGAGGTCAAATTTATCCATTTTTGTGGCATATTACAAGTCTGTATGGTGTCCTGCTAGCTTCAATTCTTACGAATTAGTTTTTTTCTTGTCCACATTCATCGTGGGGCCAAACAATTATCGTCCTTGGTGTTTGTTGCATCGTGCAGATATCAGTTTTTGAATAGTGTTCCTGGATGGCATATTCGATTACTTCAGTTAAATTAGTTCACAGAATTTCGCTACAATTTATTGACTGTGAAAGCTTGTTATCGGAACTGCCGTGTGGAAACGTTTTTCTTTAAGTAGGGATAGCTCTTTTTGAGGATAGATTTGTGCCCTCTTCCCAGGTATCCTCGCTCTCTGGCCATCCCGAGGCTGGTGTGCTTGTTGAAGCAAAACTACTCTCTTCAGAGGACATGAAGGCGCTTGAGGGTTACTCCACTTTCCCTTTACAAAGTGGGGACGCTAATATCACCTGTCGGGGACACACCTATGACGCTGGGTTTGTCGTTCCCGTGGAGCAGGCCATCACAGACCATGACGGTCAATTCAAGTTGCTTGGACTTCTTCCGGGTATTTTTCCCCTTCACGACTGACAAAAACATTTTTATCAATGCAAGCAAACATCAATTCAAGCCCTTTTCTAGGCTGTCCCTACCTTGTGACTGCGACTCGTAAGGAAAATGAAAGTGCTCAGCGGGTACGTCACGTTTTCCCATCTTTCGTGATCGTCAAGCCTCCCGGTGCTGATGTTTATAACCTACACTTCTATCTCAAGCCTCGTATCTCATTGGGTATGGTAAGTTCGACCGGTCGTTTGGTGTTTGAGGTAGAGTACTGGTCTCTTGTTTACTAGCCTTCTGTTATGGACACATAGTTGTAACTCCGATTTACTCGATTTCATGGTCGTTATTTCATCTTTTGCCTTGGTAATCTCAGGGGTAATATTCGCTTCAGATTTCAGCTACTGTGGACACTGATGATGAGTATTTGCCGGATCTAAGCATTGTGATTCGTTCAGTTAGTAAACCAGACACACCTGTACTACAGCACAACTTTGCCTCTCAGTCACGCTTCTTCGCGCTTCTGGGGGACCAAATTGAGCCACTCATTGGGTGAGTGAGGTGATGGTTGTTTCATTTCAGCAGATGCATCTGCTAACGTTGTATAGCCTGTGTTACTTGTATGAAATGTAAAATCTTGTGATGGAGTGGCGGCATTGGTCGGGAACGCTTCAATAAAACTCACTTTAACCAATTGAAATTCGTAGTACTTGTGTTTCTTTATTGTTAAGCGCTTTTATGAAAAGTATAATTTAGCCCCTACCTTCAATATTATCGTCCAAAATATGATTGCTGGGGGGGAGGGGGGGGAATTGTTTTCATCTGTAATAACGGATTTTATTCGCACTTTAGGGGTACCTACCAAATCCTCCTGGAGTCCAATTCGGCTCACATTCCTGCCTATAATAGAACCCTTCAAAAGTTCGATTTTGTGGTTAATGAGAAATCTTTTGGAAATCACCAACACTTTAACTTTGCTTACCGACCCAATTTACCTCCACCTCGTGTTTAGACAGGCTCTTCACTTCTTTAGCAAATCTTTTGTATTTTTCTTGGAGTTATGGGGAATTGCATCCACACCCTCCTCTTGTATATACTCATTTGTATGTGCAAACTTCATTCTTGGTGACCCACAACTCTTACTTGGTGCATATCTCTTCTGAAGCTTTGCAGAACTTGTTGAGAATATGTTATTTCCAGGGTTTTGGCCTTTTTTTACGCTTTTGATAATCCGCCCTTACCCATTGGCGGTGTGACTTAAACGGGTGATGGTGACTCTACTACTGACATTTCGGCTCGACGGGTTCCACAGGATTTTGGCGATCTTTAATGTTGTTGTCGAACTTAATTACAAACGGATCAGCTTAGACGAGTTTGCGAAGGTTAAATCACAGAATGCCTGAGTGCGTTTCGATTCTAGGGCGTTGGAACGCCCTTACGCAGTTATTTCATGTAAGAAAATTTTCCAACCAATTGTATGTAATTGAATTGAGTTGATGCCTAGCTTTTCAAGCGATGGGAACACGTAGAGTTGGGTGTTTAGACTTCGGGTGAATTCAAAAGTCCTCTAACTTCGAGGGTTTACTCTCCTCGTTTCTCATCACCTTGGATCTGGAGTGTCAGAACTCGTTGACATAGGACGAAAAGTGTGAAACATAACAACGAGGTGAATAGGAAGAGGTTACACTATTCCCTGGGTAGAAGTCACTGGTTATGCGATTTGAGTCTATGCGAGAACGCGCTATGCTTGACGGGTTTGTAGGGTTGGACGAGGGATGTGTAGTGCTGACGCCATGCACAAGCGAGACGCAGCGGTTCCCCCCTACGTCTTCTCCATTTTCTCAATCAGCACACACGATCAGCACGCCCTGACGTCCTTGATTAGGGTGAGGAAAGGTCTCGCCATTTGGATTTTGTCATTCTTTGGGAATCCATTAAGACTGGGAAAGTCATGGTAGAGATTTTTCATTGCTTGCTCACGTTACCTACTTTTGTAACTGCTTAAGTAATAACCAGTTGGTTGCTATCTTCCGAAATGCATGATACTCTGAACGATCAATAAATATTGCAAAATGGTAACTTCGATAATACGACGTTAAGCACGCACTGGTATTGCTGCAAGATTACCCATGTTACATGGATAACAATATGCCCTTTTTACATACAGTGAAGTGAAATCTTACAGAAAGACTTGGTATCATAGCCGTTTCCTCGAAGATGCAAGAAGTCACAACACTGGGGGCTAGCGGTATGGCTTAGAACCGGCCCACACCGCGAACAGCACCCTTACGAAAACCAAGATTTAACTATAAACCAGCAAATTGCACTAGTTTATTAGAGGTTGGAAAGTTTTTACATTTTTGCTACAGTTAAATAATGCCGTCTGTCCGAAATGACGTAGGAATGACAAGCTTTTAAATGCTTTGCAGAGTACACAATTTAATGGACTTCTAGAGGCAAGATAGACCTCCAGTTCGATGTTGTAAAGTCGTGACCGCAAGTATGAACGAATAGAAACCAATGCGCCATCTCGTTGTGGTGTCAGACAGACAGGATGTACTGTAGAGGACACGTTGTGATCTGTTCAAGCTTGAAAGGTCTTGATTAACCCCCCTTGAACGTGTGCCAAAGATCCACACAGGGATCAAACGATAATAACGTCTATAAAAAATGTTAACGAACTGCGCGAGAACCCCACCGTTACCTACGACACACAACGCAAACGATTTAGCGCACGGCATCAGTGCCTATTTAAAAAATACCAAAAATGTAAAACAGGCACATAATGTAAAAGGATCATCCTGGTGCCAAAAAATATGCAAGTTTTTAACCACTACTTTTGTTGCTTTTGAATTGTCAAAAAAACTGCTTGCTAAATGATAAAAAGGACAATTTGGGGAAATCGATAGTTTTCGAGGCAAACGGATAGGCTGGTTGCAAAAATGTTTTTTTTTTCGTCGTCACTGAGACAGCTTATGCTAAAGCCAACAAAATCCCTCAGATTTGAAAGTTTTAGATGGCATTGGAGAGGATTCCGATTTTTAATCCTTTTGTTTTTCATTCAATCATCCATCACTAGTCAGTATCTTAGTCTTCTAGAAATTTATGGCTGCAGACTGGTGACTGACTGCTCTTGTTTACACGTTAGGATACTTCATGACATTTCTTTATGTCCTCACTTTCCTCTTGATTGCCTTACCTACTTACTTCATGACAATGTCAATCTGTACATCAATTGATTCTAAGGGCGATAAAAGAGTGCCCTTGATATATTTAACTACGACGAAGCTACCAAAACCTGGGAAGTTCTCTTTCTGGTTCTAGTAATTATTACTTAGTACTTCCGACTACTCGTACTTAAAATTGTTATGTAATGCTTTGCTTGTTATGTCTGCCGGTTTCGGTTTTGATCATTTAGGTAACCATGTTGCCTGTACTACTTTGTTTGTTGGAACTATCGGTCTCTGTCAAGGTCAAAGAAGTGGCCGTACTGCCCTAGCTGCGTAGGCTGGCCTCTGGGGCATGTCAGCAGGTTATTCCCATCTGCACGTTGAATGTATTTATTCTACCCTAGTATTCTGCCTTCTTTTGCCTTCAAGGGAGCCTCGAGATGCCACATTGCCCTTTATTTATTGAATAAATGCATATTTAGCCCTAGTATTATGCCACATGTTGAGTGTTGCTGTCTCAAGACCCACCCAAAGGTATGAGTCGACTAAATTTCCAAAGCCGTAGTGTCAAATGTGTCGGGAATTTTGTGCACGCCCATTAATTCCACAAAGAGATTGAAAGGAAATTGACTGTGAAGATTTGTTATAATGACCTCATGCATGCTAATAACACGATTCTTCGACATTTTACAGAGGTTGAAATTAGGCACGTGAGTCACCACTTTAGTGCCCCGAGATACCCTTGAGGCAAGCAGAGGGGATGGGGCTGCTGGCATGGCCCAGAGGCCAGACAATCCGTCTGGGACAATATGGCCGCCTTTGGGGCCAAGACCGAAACCTGGCAGTCATAACAAACAAAGTATTATAACTACATTGGTGGTGAAGCTTCGCGTACTATGCAGACCAGATTACGCGAAGATGTAACAAACCGAAGTACCAAAAACCATTAAAAAAGAGGAATCCCGAACAGTTCTAATAAATTAGCTAGTTGGCAAATTATATCTACGTAAAAGCGTTATTAACAGAAATAGGAATGAAAATGAAATGCAAATAAACGTCCAAAATACTAACGATTTGCATAAATCTGAGCAAAAGAAAATTGCCCAGAGAGCATATTATGCTAATTAAGAAAATACGCAGGTTCCAATCAAGCAGGAAGTCAAGGCAAAGGAAACGAGCAATTGAATAAACGACCAAGGGAAGGCCACAAACAAATTGGGCAAGAAAATCATTTTTAAAATATGAGGGATAGTGACAAGTAGTGGGCAATTACATCCACTTATCAACCTTGCAGGTGACAAACTTAAATAAAATTTTAAGACGAAGCTCGAAAACCATCGGAGCTCAATTTCCCAAATTCCACAGAACCCCTTCCACTAATAGATAGCATGGAGTTAAGCACAGTCGAGATGGTCAACTCCGTTGCACCGGTCTGCAACGTGCACTTCTTCGTCTCTATGCCAAACATGCATTCCATGCTGTCACACACGGAAGTGTCCATTCACAATCTCCTAACGGTGGCAATATTTGTTTACACTGAGCCAGGCCACAACAACCGAGCCTCTAGTGACTGATGCGTCGCCACGACGATTTGGCATACGTTGTAGTTGAAGTCGAATTGGAGTGTATTCAGTGTGCTGTGACCATCACATTCACGTGATCGTTCACCATAGCTGTAGCAGCTTGTACGTGTGTGGTGGTGGTGGAACAAATGATAGGGAAGTGGGCGGTTTCGAGTGCAGGCGTCTGCGATGCACATCACTGACACGTTGATTAGTACTCCTAACACTAGCAGAGGAGGTTCTGCTCAGAGGGAGGCAGCGCAAACATTGTGAAGACAAGTGAAACCCAGCAGTGGTTACCCAAGATGCCACATCTCAAAGGAATGCCAACATAGGCGAGGCGACTTCAACGAGTTCAGCACTTTGCCAATGCATTCTCCCAATCACTCAATCACTCATTCACTCACTCACTCACTCACTCACTCACTCACTCACTCACTCACTCACTCACTCAATCACTCACTCACTCACTCACTCACTCACTCACTCACTCACTCACTCACTCACTCATTCACTCACTCACTCACTCATTCACTCACTCACTCACTCACTCACTCACTCTCACTCACTCACTCACCACTCACTCACTCACTCACTCCTCACTCACTCACTCACTCACTCACTCACTCACTCACTCACTCACTCACTCACTCACTCACTCACTCACTCACTCACTCACTCACTCACTCACTCACTCACTCACTCACTCACTCACTCACTCACTCACTCACTCACTCACTCACTCACTCACTCACTCACTCACTCACTCACTCACTACCCAAATCCATGCAGAAATCCACAGCTCTACCAAATCCAAGATAACACCCTTTTACCTGTTGAGTGTAAACGATCGCCACTCATGAATAGACCCAAGCATTTGCACGAGCAACCAACGATTCATACTAGCAGATGATTGACGCCTTCAGGTTATGCAACTGTCAAGTGCTTTTTGGACGTCATCATGAGACACACCATCTCGGTTGCAGTGCATGCATATGGATGCGAAAGTGTTGAGAAGCAGTTGATTTGGCGAACAAAATGGCTTTCCATATGGATTGCTAACGAATTAGTGATTACCCTCCATGCAAACATTCCCATCAATCTCGAGTAAGTAAACAGTAGAATTGCTACCAGTGACGCACAGCCATCTAGTAGATGGGATATACGGCAACGCAGTTGCAGAGAACTTGCAAAACATGGCGTTGATAGTTTGTGCAAGATAGAGTGTTAGTTGCACTGACTTTGGCAAAGACATGGACCAGAATTTCGGCGATAGCACGCGCATTGGCAGACACGCGCATGCACCACATCTTGAGCGTGATGCTATGTTAACCAGATCATTTTCCACTCTCACCAGCCTCAACTAAACTTGTGTCAACGCATAGCTTGGCTGCAGTTCATTTCTCAGTCCTCAAGCAATTTTTAACGATTGTGGTCTTGCACATCCGCCGGGTCCTTCCAAAAAAGGACACATAGTTCTGCTCAAACAGCCTCTCGGAATCTGGCCACGCCAAACCAATCTCCAACGCCTCTGATAAATCACACCTTTTCCACTTTCGACGGTTCTTTTTTAACTCATTTCGTGAACACGCGTCACACCCAACGCATCACGATCACGCCGCCACAACAAACACCGACTACAAGCCACCTTACCCGAATCAGCACAACGACTAGGGATCCCAATTCACACCATTTAAACACACTTAAGAGTCCAACATTCAAAACTACCCCACCAACGACCTCTCACAACAACTAGAAACCCCCACACCTACTAAGGACTTTGACGTACATCGACAACCGCAACGACTCTACTCGTCATCCCCTACAATGACTTGAGAAAATATAAACACGACCGAACCCCGCCATCACAACTACCGATTGCGCGCCTCCAGATCATGCACTACAACAGTATGCAAACACTTCATACCATTAACGATAAGAAACAGTAAAACCCACCGATCTCATCCCAATCACAAGGTCAGCTCATACTATCCCATGCATAAAAGCGCATCCCCAGCATTCTCGCTACAGTCGAAACGTCTCAACCATGAGTCGACCCTCGAGGACGTCATAGCAAGTTCACATCGGGACTCCTTCTATGTTCGCAACCAGACCAAATACCATGGAGGCCACACCGTATTGGACTCCCAAAGTCACCTCAAGATCCAAAACGGCCCACCCAACAGACGCGTAAACACGTGCACGACAGCAACATTTGCACCAGTCGATGTATTTACACATGGAAGACAGACATGGGAAATATCTAGCACTTCTCCTCATCCAGACCGTCACAAATGAAAACAAAGTACGGAGTCACACCATCGTCACGATAGTTGCATGGAATCAAATACTGGTGTTCAGCTTCATAATTGGGTGGACGGTAGAATTGCCAATCATCAAATTTCTTGAGGATGGTATCTTTCCAGTAGCTCTGGACAGTCTCCTGGAATTTCTTTTCCTTTTCCGGAGTCTTCTCGGCGACACGCTTCGTAACTAGCTTAAGATAGTCTTTCAAGTAAGTGGTGTAGTCCTTTTTGTTATTAAAAGGCAACTCCTCCAACTGGTGTGAGTAGACTACGTTAATCACACTAATGACCCCATCTTCCACTGCTTCTCCTCCTTCTTCTGCGGAGGGATTGGCACCGATCAGAGCGTCATCGACGCCTTCCTTCACTTTGATCATTTTACCCTCGACTTCCCAAATATGTTCATTGACCTTTTTTATGGGAAAGGCGTCGCTGAACAATTCGTCACCTTAAGAAGCAAAAGCAGCGCCATATTAATAACTTAGAATGAGCATTTATCGACAAAAGCAAACATTCACAAACCAGTAAGGAAATCCTTGTATATTATCATCGCAACGTGCTACTTGCGATTCGTCCAACAATAATTTGCTTGTGGCGTATGCAAACAAGATTTGTACATTAGGACAAATGACATGTATCGTTGGTTACAAAATCTAAAAACTATTCAATTTTATTAAAAAATTTAAATTATAGTATTTTTTGCTTTATTTGTATAATAATATTGCAAAAAACCAAATGCTCTTTTCGTTTTGCCCTAAGGTGGTGTGGTACAATATGCAAGCACATTAAATAGCAAATTTTTTTAAATACAAAAAAAATAATTGCTTTTAAATAAAATCTGTTATTTTTAATTTTCTTGCTTCTATGTGAATTTATTAAATTTCTTCGCCTTAATTTTTCTGCTTAAACGTATAACGGTACTTTTAAAAAGTTTTGTAGGCAATGATTCATGTCTTTTTTTTAATGTAGAAATCTTGTTTGAATACACCACAAGCAAATTATTGTTGGACGAATCGCAAGTAGCACGTTGCGATGATAATATACAAGGATTTCCTTACTGGTTTGTGAATGTTTGCTTTTGTCGATAAATGCTCATTCTAAGTTATTAATATGGCGCTGCTTTTGCTTCTTAAGGTGACGAATTGTTCAGCGACGCCTTTCCCATAAAAAAGGTCAATGAACATATTTGGGAAGTCGAGGGTAAAATGATCAAAGTGAAGGAAGGCGTCGATGACGCTCTGATCGGTGCCAATCCCTCCGCAGAAGAAGGAGGAGAAGCAGTGGAAGATGGGGTCATTAGTGTGATTAACGTAGTCTACTCACACCAGTTGGAGGAGTTGCCTTTTAATAACAAAAAGGACTACACCACTTACTTGAAAGACTATCTTAAGCTAGTTACGAAGCGTGTCGCCGAGAAGACTCCGGAAAAGGAAAAGAAATTCCAGGAGACTGTCCAGAGCTACTGGAAAGATACCATCCTCAAGAAATTTGATGATTGGCAATTCTACCGTCCACCCAATTATGAAGCTGAACACCAGTATTTGATTCCATGCAACTATCGTGACGATGGTGTGACTCCGTACTTTGTTTTCATTTGTGACGGTCTGGATGAGGAGAAGTGCTAGATATTTCCCATGTCTGTCTTCCATGTGTAAATACATCGACTGGTGCAAATGTTGCTGTCGTGCACGTGTTTACGCGTCTGTTGGGTGGGCCGTTTTGGATCTTGAGGTGACTTTGGGAGTCCAATACGGTGTGGCCTCCATGGTATTTGGTCTGGTTGCGAACATAGAAGGAGTCCCGATGTGAACTTGCTATGACGTCCTCGAGGGTCGACTCATGGTTGAGACGTTTCGACTGTAGCGAGAATGCTGGGGATGCGCTTTTATGCATGGGATAGTATGAGCTGACCTTGTGATTGGGATGAGATCGGTGGGTTTTACTGTTTCTTATCGTTAATGGTATGAAGTGTTTGCATACTGTTGTAGTGCATGATCTGGAGGCGCGCAATCGGTAGTTGTGATGGCGGGGTTCGGTCGTGTTTATATTTTCTCAAGTCATTGTAGGGGATGACGAGTAGAGTCGTTGCGGTTGTCGATGTACGTCAAAGTCCTTAGTAGGTGTGGGGGTTTCTAGTTGTTGTGAGAGGTCGTTGGTGGGGTAGTTTTGAATGTTGGACTCTTAAGTGTGTTTAAATGGTGTGAATTGGGATCCCTAGTCGTTGTGCTGATTCGGGTAAGGTGGCTTGTAGTCGGTGTTTGTTGTGGCGGCGTGATCGTGATGCGTTGGGTGTGACGCGTGTTCACGAAATGAGTTAAAAAAGAACCGTCGAAAGTGGAAAGGGTGTGGTTTATCAGAGGCGTTGGAGATTGGTTTAGCGTGGCCAGATTCCGAGAGGCTGTTTGAGCAGAACTATGTGTCCTTTTTTGGAAGGACCCGGAGGATGTGCAAGACCACAATCGTTAAAAAATTGCTTGAGGACTGAGAAATGAGCTGCAGCCAAGCTGTGCGTTGACTCAAGTTTAGTTGAGGCTGGTGAGAGTGGAAAATGAACTGGTTAACATAGCATCACGCTCAAGATGTGGTGCATGCGCGTGTCTGCCAATGCGCGTGCTATCGCCGAAATTCTGGTCCATGTCTTTGCCAAAGTCAGTGCAACTAACACTCTATCTTGCACAAACTATCAACGCCATGTTTTGCAAGTTCTCTGCAACTGCGTTGCCGTATATCCCATCTACTAGATGGCTGTGCGTCACTGGTAGCAATTCTACTGTTTACTTACTCGAGATTGATGGGAATGTTTGCATGGAGGGTAATCACTAATTCGTTAGCAATCCATATGGAAAGCCATTTTGTTCGCCAAATCAACTGCTTCTCAACACTTTCGCATCCATATGCATGCACTGCAACCGAGATGGTGTGTCTCATGATGACGTCCAAAAAGCACTTGACAGTTGCATAACCTGAAGGCGTCAATCATCTGCTAGTATGAATCGTTGGTTGCTCGTGCAAATGCTTGGGTCTATTCATGAGTGGCGATCGTTTACACTCAACAGGTAAAAGGGTGTTATCTTGGATTTGGTAGAGCTGTGGATTTCTGCATGGATTTGGGTGGTGAGTGGATGTGAGTGCGAGTGAGTGAGTGAGTGTGTGGAGTGAGTGAGTGAGTGATTGAGTGAGTGCGTGAGTGAGTGAGTGAGTGAGTGAGTGGAAGAATGCTTTGTCAAAGTGCCGAACTCGTTGGAATCGCCTCGTCTATGTTGGCATTCCTTTGAGATGTGGCATCTTGGGTAACCACTACTGGGTGTCACTTGTCTTCACAATGTTTGCGCTGCCTCCCTCTGAGCAGAACCTCCTCTGCAAGTGCTAGGCTTACCAATCTACATATCAGTGATGTGCATCGCAGACGCCTGCACTCGAAACCGCCCACTTCCCTGTCATTTGTTCCACCACCACCACCACACACGTACAAGCTGCTACAGCTATGGTGAACGATCACGTGAATGTGATGGTCACAGCACACTGAATACACTCCAATTCGACTTCAACTACAACGTATGCCAAATCGTCGTGGCGACGCATCAGTCACTAGAGGCTCGGTTGTTGTGGCCTGGCTCAGTGTAAACAAATATTGTCACCGTTGGGAGATCCTGAGTGGACACTTCCGAGTGTGATAGCGTTGAATGCATGTTTGGCATAGAGACGAAGAAGTGCAAGTTGCAGACCGGTGCAATGAAGTTGATCATCTCGACTGTGCTTAACTCCATGCTATTCATTAATGGAACGGGTTCTGTGGAATTGGAGAAATTGAGCTCTGTTGGTTTTAGAGCTTTTTGCCAAAATTTTATTAGAGTTTGTTGCATACAGTTCTTCTGAAGGGTATAATTAGCCTTCAATCGTCAAGACCCTTCACATTTAAAAATCGGTTTCCTTCCCTAATCTGTTTTAGTAATTCCGCTTTTGTTGCCTTTTTTGTATTTTGAACGTGCGCAATCCTCTTTTGCTTCTTGTGTTAAAAATTTGCCTGAGCTTAGTACCTTTTTGCGGTGTTTAGTTAAATATTTGTCAGCAGATTGCATTTACCTCGCTTTGGCACATAAATAACTTTTTTATGCGCAACCTACTCGTGACGATTTGGCAATCTGTTCCGTGCTCTCAGCTCTTTCCACCCCAAACGCATTTAGGGGCTCCGTCCTTTTCGCAATTCATGCTGTCAGTGAAAGTGGATCTTTGCGTTCACAATTTTATGCATTACTGGCGATACGAATTTTTAAATCTAATCTCTGCATGCTTAATGCTATTTTTTTAAAAAAAATTTTGTCTAGGCATGTGGCATTAAATGGAATATTTACTTATCTGTGGAGACATTGAGGTCCCCGAGTTTATAGCTCCAACTCACAATTTTTCCGTTCATCAAGTGACGAAGCTTGATGTTGTGTTGCATTTTGTAACTCAAATCTCGGCAAGCTGTTACTGTTAGTTACATTGGTACAGTCGGCAGAATCCGGGAGAAGTGGACGCTTGATGAGTTAATTTGAATGGCAGGAGATTCCTAAAGCACCAACATCGAGACGCAAGTGATGCACAATTAGGTGAGGCATTTCGGTGAGCTTAAATGCAGTTTTGGTGGATAAAGCCTCTAAATAATAGCAAAAAATTTCCTGCTTACTTGACAAAGCCAGGGGTGAACACAATGTATTAGGATGAGAACAGATTTGTCAGCAACTAAAATACGTTTCACGAAGGCAGTCTTCTCAATGTCCACACACAGACCAAACGGTTTGTTGGGTAACATGCAATAGGGCATAGCATGTTCGAAGTTAAACAAGGCCATTATAACGGTTTACTTATCCAAAACACTAGAATCTTTGACAATGCTGAAGTAGTAGCCATTAAAGTTAATTACTCCTTATGTTTGGGGACAACGCATCAAGCAGATGTGTAGCGTCCCGAGGCTCCCTCAAAGGGCAAAAGAAGGCAGAATGATAGGGTAGAATGCATAATATATTCAATGGACAGAAGGAAATAGCCTGCTGGCATGGCCCGGCCACCTCTGTGACCTTGACCGGAACCGGTAGTTTAAACAAACAAAGTACTACAAGATGAGCTTCCTACTCTCCGATATTTATCATTGCGTCGAAGAGCTTCCACAATAGACTTGAGGATCGAAAATGCCTTGTATGGTACAAATAATGTAACCCATTGTTTGTTCTGGCTACCGGTTTCGGTTCCGGTCAATTAGGTGGCTATTTTGCCCTAGCCATGCAAGCAGTCTCATTACCTAGGTTCATTAAATGCCCATATTCTGCCTTAGTATTGTGCCTATTTGTGTCTTCAAGGAGGCTTCAGGACGCTACAAATGAGGCAAAAGATTTTTGTTAAATACATACTGATACTGTGGCGTCCCTGGGCTCCCTCGAAGGCAAAAGAAGGCAGAATGCTGGGGTAGAATATGTATATTCAACGGACAGAGGGAAAAAGGCTGATGGCATGGCCCGGAGGCCAGCCCACGCAGCTAGGGCAATGCGGCTACTCCTGTGACCTTGACCAAAACCGGTAGCTCCAATAAACAAAGCACTACAGATACAAAAATGAAGACAGCTCATTGAATTGGGAAAATTGTTAATACTCTAAGCGTTACTACCTTATGCCTCTTTGGTAACTTAAAATTGACTTAATTTGGCTTTTTTTAATGCTCATTGAACAAGTATAATCAAATGAGTGAATTTAAAGAACTTTCCAGTCGCAAAACATTGAATTATATTCGGTTTTATGATAGCACATTGTAAAATAATGTCCGCTTACTAAATAAAACGGTATACAGAGGGTACTAAGAGACCTCTACCATATTCAATGGGAGATGTACGAAAATACGGATGGGACGCAATCAGTAAACGTCAAATTCTGCACATTTTGCCAAAAATAATACATTTACGGAGTGACACACGGAGATTTATGGTAGAAGAAGTAAATGAACGAATGAGCATACTTCCAATACCCATCAATGTTTGGTGTAACACCTATTTTCTTTAAAATGTGCTTTTAGGCAAGGGGCGGGAGGACGATTTAAATCTGGTCGTGGATACACGTGGTAGCTTCCCCAAGCCTGAGGCTTCCCAGTAGTGAATACTTTCGCTCTGTTACGGTATATCTCTCCTGGACTACAATAAAGATGTCTAGCATGGGTGGCAGAAGTGAGGAGGAGGAGGAGGAGGAGGAGGAGGAGGAGGAGGAGGAGGAGGAGAGGAGGAGGAGGAGGAGAGTGAGGAGGAGGAGGAGGAGGAGGAGGAGGAGGAGAGGAGGAGGAAGGAGGAGAGGAGGAGGAGGAGGAAGGAGGAGAGGAGGAGGAAGGAGGAGGAGGAGGAGGAGGAGGAGGAGGAGGAGGAGGAGGAGGAGGAGGAGGAGGAGGAGGAGGAACTATCTACAACCGGCAGTCGGTATTGCTGTTCATCAGGAAAGTGAAGAACTCAAGTTTAGCGTTCTATGAAGGCTCCCAGATGCATAAATTAAAGTACAAAATTTTTGCTGCTTTTATTACCGGATGCATCAAATTCCTCACTCAAAATATTAAAATTTCACAAAGGTCAGTAAACTCTATTGCAAAGGAGCTGTGCCAAATGTATTCAAGCAGTAAGCAATCAGTGATGAGGAACTCTAGGAAACCGTGTACTTTAAGCTTACTCGATCCTAAATCACATTATATATTTCATAGTCAGTTGTACTTAAAATGCTAACATACAACACATTTTTATTGCGTATAATTTTCAGGATAGTATTAACTACTAAGCAGAAGTAAAAAATCTTAGTAAAGCATACCAACCACAAGCATCTCAAAAACGAAACTAGAAGTAGAGCCAAACCAATGCGAATGGGAGGAAATCATGGACTGTGCGTCGTGGATCACAAAGTGAGGGAAACAAGTAAAGCCTTTGTGTTGGCGCAGCAGGACGGTGGGTTACGAGGATGAAATCTACGCAGTTTTAAAAGAAAACCGCTCGACGGCATAAGTAAGGCAAACCGACGAGAGTGGCACAGGGAACGGAGCTGAACAGACGGGAGGGCTGTGTGCTTTGTAGGCCAGAGACGGGAGGACAATTGTTAAACCTGATTTTGGACGCACGTGGCCGCACTCCAGAGGCTGGCATATCCTCCTCCCAGCCTCTCCAGCATAGCTACTCTATATCAGCATGTAATAAAGATGTCTAGAAGCATCCAGCCTTATAATAGAAAGGTCAGAAGGAGGGAAGAAATGTCGTGGCCACAGGATGTGGGAAACAAGGAAAGACTTTGTGCTGTCGTGGTAAGATGATTTCCACGACGCAACTCAGGAGATTGCACCTCCACACCTGCCTTTTGATGTTCTGATGGGGTAGTCGTCTGTAAAATG
This sequence comes from Taenia hydatigena, assembly GCA_036345935.2. Taxonomy (NCBI): domain Eukaryota; kingdom Metazoa; phylum Platyhelminthes; class Cestoda; order Cyclophyllidea; family Taeniidae; genus Taenia; species Taenia hydatigena. The sequence continues at coordinate 18,001,617 of JADWOT020000009.1, forward strand.
CACCTCTCTTGATAAGCGATCCCCAGTAATAACTCTTTGAAACAAAAGTCCCGAATAGCACATTCAAAAATAATATAATGCTAAACTGGAATTGTGGTAAAACAATTGGGCCCAAAATGTGTTGACATTTCGCATCCCCAACCGAATAACTTATTATTGCAGAATTCACACACCAATTTCTGACATCATTTTTTGCAGGCACTTCCATTTTTATGCTTATATACTTTAAATATGATTTGTAGGCGAGGGATGGGAAGGCAATTTACAAACCTGGTGGTGGATGCACGCGGTAGCTCTCCCGAGCCTGAGGCTCCCCAGTTGTGAATGTTTTGGTCCTCCTGGGCTACAACAAAGATGTCTAGAAAATATCCAACCATCTCACAGCAAGGGTGGCAGAAGGGACGAAGAGGCAAAGAAAGAGCCGTCCATACCCATTATTATAATGTAATATTTTTATTGTTTTACTTGTCTATCCAGGTAAACAAAAGACGACGTGTATCAAACAACGTTTGGCTTGTCATGTAATCAAAGCTTTGTATCTAAATGGCCATTTCTAAAATCAAGAGTTGGCTGATTGCCAATTGAAAAGGATGCACTCAAAGGAGCATAGTCCCAGCCTAGTCAGCGACTAAGTGGCACTTCATAAATTGATTTAAATTTAAGAGCAATTCAAAAACAAATTAGCTAGAACTTATTTTAATCATGTCAAAGGCGAATTGTTTTACATTTATAAACATTGGCACATACTACTCATTTCACTGACAAAAGTAGTGCATCGTACTAATATCGCGAGCAGGAGAAATTTAGATCATGTACGTTCGTCTTTATTAGTAAATAATAAAAAAAACGTTAACAAACAAAAAGCCAATATTATTACTGTTCTAGGGTGGATGCGTTTGCTTTATACTTCTAAACCTGTTGTTTATTTTAGATCGAATGAACAGAGTGTCCAACCCATCCGCTCTTCCCTTTGCACATTTTTAATCCACTAAATGCAGTTAACCCATGAACATTTCATTCTGTTCTGGTCAATAAGTCAGTTGGTTCAAAGAGTTACATGCGTATTATGGTTAATCGCCCAACCATAGATTGTAGTGAGATTAGGGTCCAAAAACTTTATTGCATATGTTACAGGCGCTAACAAAACCTATTTTCCATTGAAGTAAAGGGGGACAATAAAAATGAGCAAGGTCTTAAAACACGAGCATTTATGTACACTTTAAAATTGCCTGAATGATGATGGCATAGGTGACAGCCTATGTTCAGTGTGTAAACGGTGGAATCCTAATTATTTTTTGGGCAAAATAAGTGATAACTAGTAATGATTGCTCGAGAAAAGTAATTAAGGCAAATTATGAATTATTAAGGGTTCAGAAGCCATACATCCATCATAATCCAGCTTATAAAAGGTAAATACCCCCATAGCGCAGGATCATACTTTATCAAATTTTTGGTAAAAGTGTTGTGCGACACTTTGTTTATTCTTACTGCCGGTTGCAGTCACTTAGGCGGTCGCGTTGCCCTAGCCGTGTGGATTGGCCTCCGGGTCGTGCCAGAAGCCTAATTCCCTCTGTCCATTGAATATGTATATTTTGCCTTAGTATCATGCCTTCTTTCGTCGTCAAGGCAGTCCCCGGGGCGCTAGAATTGGTGGAAGCGGAAAGTGGACCCTACTTGGATGGAACTTCTCTCCCAATCTATACCACTTGTGCAAACTAGTGCTGCGAAGGAAGTGCATTTACTACGACGTATGCCTTCGGCATCTGCCCCATTCCTATGTTCTACAAAAAGCCTATTAACATTTGAAGCGACAATATCCGTGGTCCACCACGAAACGTTTCACTTCGGGGATTTACCTAATATTCCTGCTTAAGGAGGCCAGTGTCCTAACATCTTCACATGGACACGTTGAATTTATTTTCTAAACCGGACGAATCTCTAAGTCCAGTCGAACTGTGAAGAGGGATCAGTGACGTGGTGGTCAAGCATTTCCTCAGTGGTGCTGGAATTGCAATGACTAGCACGGTTAGCTCGTGGGTTTTCGTTCCACCACTGACTACATTGTAATGGCTAACGCAAGAGGTTTACCAAGGGCAACATAGAGTCGGCGCTTGAAAGGAGAGAGGAGCTGTGCAGTGCTCTGCGTGGTCTGACTGCCGGTTTGGGTTTCGGTCACTGAGGTGGTCACTGCAGTACTTTGTTTGTTAGAACTGCCGGTCTCTGTCAAGGTCACAGGGGTGGCCGGATTGCCCTAGCTGCGTGGGCTGGCCTCCGTGCCATGCCAGCAGCCTTTTTTGCCTCTGTCCGATGATTATATATATATTCTACCCTAGCATTCTGCCTTCTTTTGCCTTCAAGGGAGCCTCGGGACGCTACAACCACATTGCCCTAGCCGCGTGGAATGACCTCCGAGCCATGCCAACAGCCCATACCCTTTGCTTATTGAATACACATATTCTGCTTTAGTGCTTTGCCTTCTTTTTTCATTCAAAGAGGTCTCGATAGGCTTCATGTTAAATATGCGATGCTTATTTTTGTGCAAGAGATAATTAGCAAACAGTAGTTTGTGATATTCAGTTGCAATGCACATTTTAAATAATAATAAGAGCATAAAGTTCCAACTCATAGACATGGGAACCACTTTTCCTGTTTATTGTCTGGACTGCAGAAGTAATTAATAGCTGTGTCCTGGTGAAATGGACTTTACTAAAGTGGATTAAAATTTTGAATGCATTATTGGTGTGGGCAATGTAGTTATGACTTTGAAAGCGCTATTAAGTCACCCCAAGACATTGCTGACGCACTCACTAATTTCCTTCCTAACGGGAGCTGTAACCGCTGTGAAAATTGGGTTTTGAAATTAAATTCGTGCGTCACCTTCATCAATCTGATGTGATCTCAACTTTTTCGTGGTGCATCCTAAAAATGGCTAGTCATTAAATACACGACCAGTGAGGGGCAGATGTAGAGTTAAAAGTAAGATGGAAAAGTAATGCAAACTAGAACTTATCAAAGTGAACACAGCATTATTCACCCATGACTTTTCCATTAAATTTTCCATAAAACTCAAATTTTCATCAGAATGTTAATTATATGGATAAACTTCTGTATGAGTCGCAATATAATAAGTTGAGCTTTAAATCCCCAATCAATGTGATATTTTTACTCGCATGAACTTCAAACAAAATAAACGGACGTAATTGTAATGAAAAACTACAAGATTTTCAAATCACATAAAATAAAACAGTCTATTCTTTAATGATTTCTTTGACAAATAACCAACCAAGAAGTAAGTAAAGAGGAAATCGTTTTTCGTTCTCAATTGCTATCAGAAACATGCTACCAGCCAAACAATAAACCCAATGAAAACAAGTTAAAACTTTTAATGATTTCACCGTTATGGCAACAGTAACTAACATTTTCCCGCCATAATAAAGCAAAAGTAACTGGCGAAAGGAAGTAGGCAAACCATCCATTCCTAAGTTGCCGTTTAAACGCACAAATCCCATTGACGATTTACCAACTGAATACATGTCTAAAGCTGATTTACTATTTAGTGCGTAAAGTTGTAGGAGAAGTTGTCTTCCGGTAACGCTAATGACTTGTGTGTTGTTCTCCCGGACAACGCATCTCTATTGTGGTCAATTTTCTTTTAAATTAAAACCAAGGTAGCCAAAACTACGATAGCAGCATCTAAAATTTTTATCGGCTCAACTAATAATCCTGTCGTGTTATTCATAAATGTTAAGGAACTTAGGGATTCCGTTTTATTGCCCCGTAAAGTTTTGAATAGTTTCTGCTGTAAATCGAAAAGTTTTTTTGTACGTAATTTTATAAAGAGAGCAATCTAAATGATCAATGCAATATTATTTTTTTTAGAGAAAGATCAGTGCATTGGATTAAAAATATTTAAGAAAGTCGTCGCCACTTATGATTGAACGGTCAACAGGACGCTAAATCATTATGAAGTGGAACTCCTAGTCAACTTTTGATTAAAAGGGATTTGATTACATCTGAAATACTTTAATAGTAGTCCGAAACCATTGGCGGATTGAAAATTGTCATTAATTTTCAATAAAATTTGAACTTAAATATCACCTCCAACAACGTGGCTCTTTGCTGATGTGAAAACTACCTGTGAAACAACACTTAATGGTCTGCTTAATGACATGCATTGAAACGCATTGCTTTGAAGCCGTCCTACATGAGAACCTCGAAAGGCTTCGCATCGATGATGATATTATCGCCTTATAAAATCGGTTAGATTACTGTAACACTTATGTTCTTTAAATGTGTTCCAACCCGGTTGTGGACGCACGTGGTAGCTCCTCCAAGTCTGACGCTGTCAACACAAATCTGTCCTGGGCTACAACAACGATGTCTAGAAATACCCAATCTTCTCATAGCAAGGGTAGAAGAAGAGAGGAGGCGAAAAAGGGAAGAACCGTCTACAAATGTCCCCTCCTATTTCGCCAAGCATATATGACCGTGAACAATTTCTGTGACTAGTATGAACCACAGGCTTTGATGTAGAATTTATAACTGCATTTTGAAAGAGATTTTAATGGCTTTACCTTGGTATTTGCTTTGCCACGAAAAAATTCAGTTGAAATCACTTGCGCGTTCTCCATAAATGCTCTAGATAAACATTTTGATAGAGCATAAGTGCATTAGAAAATGACAAGGACCATTATCACCGCCACCAAGTTTAAATAGAATGTTAATCAATAAAATTCACCAAGGCAACGTGATTTTTTAAAATAAACTTAATTCAAAATAGAATTTTGCTCATGCAGACAAACAAAAAATTACTCAAAGTGATATATTGCAATAATTAGAAACCCAAATGATATAAAATAAAATAAATAAAATTTAAGGTGAATGAATCCACTCATCGCTATAGGGTCATTCTCGGAAGAGGAAAATAAATGACCCTTGTAAAATACAAAATAAAACACCAATAGTACACATGAAAATGCGATAATGCATTTGAAGAAGTTAAAAAGATGTCCAAAACAGTTTCTAATTCTGCTACTTTTATGTTCTTTGTTTTAAAACATTGTTTGTGGTTATAAGTTTTGTTTTGAAAGGCTCAAAAGCTATCAGTTTGGCTCATTGAAGGTGATAGCGATTTGGTATTTGACATCTTTTGTTAGAAATCAAATAGAAATTAGCTAATCCAGTAAAAGAAGAGACGGCGAAAAGACTAGTTTTGGATTAAAAGTAAAAAAATGTTAGCGAAAATAAAAACTTATGCAATCAGCTCGGCGAGTTATAGATAAGGCGAAAATTATCCACTACGAATGTAATACTTATGTTGTTCAAACGTGTTTGTAGGGGAGAGGAGGGGGGTCACTTTAAATCTGATCTTGGACCAACGTAGGCACCCCCCAGAGCTCGACACGCTCTCGTCACCTTCGCTTGGCTTTTGATCTCGATGGAAAAATTCGCTAGCCAGCGATTGCTCTCGCAGGTCAATGACAAGTTTGACCATGTCTCACAGTAGTGGTCAGTGTTAGAGTCTGGAGAGACTCGTGCATCTATTGGTGTCGAGAATGGCTCTTGTGGGAGAGCTCGGAGGGTCAGTAGTAGATGTTAAACCTAGCGGTGTTCTTCCAGTCTCCAAAGTTCATACCTTCTTTGAAGTGAGGATGCTCCGTCAACGCTGCCATCAGTGTAGACGGTTCTTGCCTTTCCTCCTCTTCCCTTCTTCCACCCTTACTGTGAGGAGGCTGGTTGCTTCTAGGCATTTTCATTAGAAGCAGAGTCGAAGTACCTAGGACGAGGGTGTCTCGGACTCGGGGTAGCGACCACGTTGGTTCCCAATCGGATCAACAATTGCCCTCCCACCTATAGAGCGCATTTAATGAAAAATAAGCATTACAACGATAAACTTCATTCACAATTTTGTAGTACCTTGGTTGTTCTGACTATCAGATTTCGGTTCCGGTCACTTGGGTGGCCACATTGCCCTGCTCGCATGGGCTGGCCTCCGGGTCATGTGAGCAGTGCCATCTCCTCCGTATTTTTTTTTAATACATATTCTACCCTAGTATTATGCACTCATTTGCCTCAAAAGAAGCCTCGGAATGGGGCAACCTAACCATAAATGAATTGTTAAATTTTTTAAAAGCAAGCAATTACCGTCTTCTGAGCAAGAGTGAACGATAAAACTGTTTTGATGCAAATACAATTTGGTGTAAAATCATCAAATCCAGGAGAGTTGTTTTTAGAATGAGGAGAAGATATATCATCACTGACCTTAAAATCCTAATAACAAAAAAGATTTTTAAGTATGGGAGAAATTGTATGGTTGGTTTGGCATAAAATCCATTGAAAATAATTTACGAAGGTTTGAAAGTAAATTAACCTTATTCAAAAAAGCACCACATCACACGAAACCATTCCTCCACGCATTTAAGGTATTCGCGCATAATCGCGTGGAACCGTTTGTCAAGTTCTTGATTTAAACAACCTCTTCAGACTGCTGTAGTCGTCTCTCCCTTTACTATGAGAAGGCCGGTTGCTTCTGGACATTTCCATTAGAAGCAGAGGAGGGATATGAGGTAGCGGAGTCGGAGCCGAAGCAGCTCGGGACCAGGGTAGCGACCACGTCGGTCCACGACCAGATTAACAATTGTCTTCCCGCCTCTCGCCAACCAAGCCCATTCAAAGAACATAAATGCGACACTGTCGTATGTAAGCAGCAAATACAGGCTAAATCCTAACCGAACGTTTGATTTGAAGTCTCATTTAAGTATGTTTTTTTATTACTACCCGCGAAATCAATTTCACTAGTTCATTCTTTCAAAAAATCATTTTTTTACTTGTGCAAACGTACAGGAGCCTCTGAAAATCAAGGCAGTTCAGATGATTACAAACGGTTTACTGAAAGTACCTTGATAACCAATAGTACTAAATATAAACAAATTTTAGTGTGCTCTCAGACTCGATTTATTCATTTCCAACTCCCCACGAGGAGGACGTTGGCAACATCCGTGGTCGCAGCAAAGCAAATCGCATGCGCCTGTCTGATGGACGGAGCTGACACCCAATCCTCCGAACAGTAGTTTGCCAGACGAAAAGAAGACTTCAAATAATACGATTTTGTTTCCTTTTTTAGAACCGAATTCGGTGCCATTGCTCATAGTAAGACCCATCTAGGTTACTTATGCAAAGCAATGAGTAAGTAAAGCTAAGGAGAACATTTCACACCGATTTTAACCACTTACAACCACTGCGATACAAAAATTAACAAACTAGAATGGTAAAGTACGCATTGTTTTTTCCATATCGTATCTCCGTAGTAAGGGAAAAAACTTTCTTTCCTGCCGAAGACGGGAGGCTGGTTGCCAGTGAAGTTTAAGAGCGCATCCGCCTTAGTCCGCGTGGCATTTCAGTTGTTATTCCTGCCTCTTTGCAAAAAAAAAGTTGTCCCGATCTTGTAACCAGTTGACTTGGCCTTTTTGGAAGAGCGTCTTTCAGGTTTCTCCATCGCACAATTCAAAAGGGCGTAAAAAATTACGCATAGGCACGAATGTATGGGGAGGAAGTATTTTGTCTTTCTGTAAGTCAGCGATCCTGCCCCAACTGAGGACATGTGGATGAGTTAATTACTAAAAAAATATTAAGAAAAAAACGCTAAGTGATACTGCAGGTTCTTACTGCGCTACCCTTAAAAAATGACAGAAACCAGCACCGCAATAAAGTACAGACCGTGAAAAGAAAACTACTTTCCACATAATTACGTGATGTGACATCTAATAATAAAATTGCGACCCGATCCAATGTGGTCTTGAGCTTTGAAACACCCACGGAACGTCAAACGCCTGATGTAAGGTACAAAAAACAAATGACACCATGAATTGTTGCGCCTTTAAATAATAAATGATGCTGTAATCCTTTGCTTGCTTTGACTGCCGGTTTCGGTCGGGGTCACGGAGGTGGCTTGATTGCCCTAGCCGCGTAGGCTGGCCTCCGGGCCATGCCAGCAGCTCATTTCTCTCTGTCTGTTGAATTGATATATTCCATCCCAGTATTCTGCCTACTTTGGCCTTCAAGGCAGCGTCGGAACGCTACAGATGCCATTATTAAAATCGGAATCTAGCTGAATGAGTAAAAAAGTGCAAAATGAATTCGTTTGTTCATTTATACATTAAGGACGAATAGAAATTGCCAATCTTTGAAGAGGAAAATTCATTAGCGCTGACAAGACTTAACGTATTAGCTCATTTAACTGACTTGAAAATGATAGGTGAGATGCCCCTGACACACGAAAATGCAGCGGTACGCATCGAAGGTTAAAAAAAGAGGACCACCTGCTCTCAAGGCTGCCCTAAAAGTGCCAAACAGAATGTTCTTGCAAATAAACTCGATCCTAACAAGTATCACCAAGGCGGGAAAATGGGGACTGCCTAATTATTTCACATACCTTCGGCACACCATCGTCCTCGGATGACACACTAAGTAGGTATGATAGATGTATGCCTTTCATCTACCACTTCAATTAAGAGAGCACTTAACAAGCACATAAATGTTGCTGTCTAGTCGATGCTACCGGGCTCAAAACTATAAATTCGAAAGACACTGCCTGAAATATTGCATCTTTATTAAACCAACAAACGGGAGAATGAGCTTACTTGTTTGGATCGATTTGATGGGTGTGCTAAATGCATTTGCATTATTCGTTCATTAAGTATACAGTAACTGTTTTTATTTGCACTAAAGTTGGAAGCCTATTTATCAGAATCCGATAGGAAAGTACTTTAAATTTAAAGCAGACCATATATTCAGGTAAAAAAATCTGAACATAAACTATAAAAATTTACATCCAAATGACTGCAATAATTGCACATCTTGTTAGGAAAACACGCTCCTCATTAATCGAAATTGTTTTAATGTGCTATAAATAAATCTAGCGCGCAATTTTTGACTGTCAATTATTTTACAAGTTTCGATGTTTCATCAGGGAGTGGACAAGGCACGAAATAAGCACGCCTAAGAGGTTTGCAATGGCCCTGCCAACTGGTGCTGGTTAGCTGAGTCTGGGGAAGGTGAATTTGAAAGACAGGCTCGAAACTGAACATTTGCCCTCATTGCACGCCCGCACGTCTCCCATTGGACCGTCACGGTGCGTCCGTACGCGTCATCGCGGAGGCATTTGTATTTGCCTATTAAAAGGCCGCAATCTGATTGGCGGTGAAATGGGCCAATAATTTTTTCCCCCTTTTAGAGGCGAGCTTACTTACGCACTCAAAAATAGCGTCCTCATTCATTTTGTTCACGCACATTGCACCGGAGCTGATGCATTTGGATCTATAAGTAGTAAATGTGTAAGTGTGCAGTGAAAAATTTCTAGCACTCTTCATTCTCTTTTGCTTGTAAAACAACACGGATGAGTTTTGTTTGACAAAAAGTCGTCTAAATTTGCGGACCATCTCGGTAACGCATCATTAAAAAATCAAAGCGTAGGCATAAGCTCATGTCTTAACTCATGTGTGGTCGCTCCTCTTTTACGTTTTTTCTACTAATAAGCATAAATAAATGCGTCTATGGATGTCCTTTTTTGTTCGTTGAATGCGCTTAAGTAGTAGACACGGATTCGCAATTTTAAGAAACGTCTGAGTGAGTGCAAATTTTATTTTTCATGCATCTTGAACCTCTAATTAATGGAAAGCATAAGCCTCTTTAATTGAGCCGAATCTTTTCACATTCGTTTAAACACATGAAATGAAGAAAGCAAATTCCCACAGTCATATCATACCACAACTGGTTTGATTTTACGGTCGGGTCCAATTGCATTTTTTTTGTTATTTAATCCTTTTTTACGAAAAAGTAGACAACTCTTTGCCGATATTTTCAAACCTCGTTGCGTGCCAATGGATGGCTAGGCAGGAGACGAGTTCGTCGAAAACCGTTTTTAATTCAACATTCTTTGGTTGATTTAAGTGCTTCCCAAGTAAAATCAACGCTAGCTTCGTGAAAGGTAGGAAAGATGTGTTCTTGATAAAGGCTCCAAAGAATTAACGATAACCCCAAAAGAGCAGATGATTGTCCAGGTCGGTAGCAAGCTAAAGCATGCAAAACGAGTTGTGCTTTAGCATATGCCTACTTACTAAGCGTGATAACGAGAGTTAGACGAAATATTTTTAATAGGCCGAACATTTCAGTGCATTGAAATGGTGGCCACATTGTCCTAGTCGGGTGGGGCTGGTCCCCTGGGTCACGCCAGCAGTCCCGGTCCCTCTGTTTGCCCTCTCTTTTGCCTCTCAAGGCGTAATACAGCATAAAACTTGCAAAAGTGGGTTTCTTAAGCAAAGATAAGGCGATTTGAAAAACGCTTTGCAAAAATAAGTAGGGAGTGGCGTCACTATGCTCATTAATTGACGCCTTTGGCGATGCTGCAACGAAAAATAAGAGCTTGAAACCCATATTTAAATAAAAAGTGTGCAGATCTAACCACAGAGCATACTATTTACTGCAGCACTTACTTCCAGCATTTGGATCACAAACCGCGCAATTTGCATACGTGAGCGCAAATTTTTGCTTTGTTTTGCCGTCCCCCCCTCACCCCCCACCTCGTTTGAATTATCATCAAATAGGAATTTGTTCATACTTCTTTTTTTTTCATCACAGCTTCAGTAAAACCGAAATGTGCTGCTTGCATTAGTGCGAAGTGATTAATTAAATGTTGATGTAATCTGCGCTCGACAGGTGAATTGTGCTCGAACCCAAAATATAACACCAATCGTTTTTAAAAAAAAAAACATCAAAAGTGTTCGCTCAGTATAAAAATCTCTCAAAATAATAAAAAAAAGACACCGTAAAATAAGTTTAATGCGACTTTAAAATGCAGGAGTGGAGTAGAGGCCTTTTAAGGCAAACAAAGACCTTTTTAACCAGGATTTGGGATTTTGGAGACAGTAGTTATTGTTATTGTAAGGCACAGATTGTATTAGGATATCTTGAAAATGGTTTTAATAAAAACAAACAACTCATCAAGCCTTATGAATTTATGTTACGCAATGTAAGGTGGACAACAATAGGAGGGTAATAGAATTCCGTCCGATCCCATATATACTACGTAGCTAAAAGCATTAAATGAATAAGTTAATAAGAATTAAAATACTGAAAGGCAAAAAAAGGAGATATTTTTTGTGTTTTGATTCAAAAGGGATGAAGAGGAAGGAGGGGATAAGGTGTGAAGCCCCAAGGAGAAGGGATTAGCCCATATGCAAATGTGTTAAAGCCGTTCCACTGTTAGAATGTCGCTGTCATTGGTGTAAAAATTTATGCATTAAATGTTTTACTTCAAAAATGCTTTTAAGGCAGTCGTTAGGGCAGATGTGTGCCTCTGAGAGTTTGGGTGCCAAGGGCACCTCACCACCTATCAATTTCAAGTCGGTTAAATGAGCTAAAACGCCAAGTCTTGCTAGTACTAACGCTTTAAATGAACAAATGAATGCATCTTTTGTGTTTTTTGCCCTTTCAGTTTGATTTTACTTATAATTATGGTATTAAATGAATGTCCCTATGGAGTAGTAGGTTCCAATGTATTCAAAAGTTCGTGAGAATTTGCTGCAGTACGGCATGCATGTCTAGGCATAGCCAGACTCTGCTTTTTTATTAAAAAATATGGTTGGAAGCCATGCTCTGCTCAAGATTTCCGAGTAATTAGCATGTTTGTAGCAAAACTTGTACCAGTATCCAAGTCTATCAGCTTTTAAGGCACATTATTTAAAAACCAGACAAATTTTATCATTTAGGCTCGTGCCTGACTACCCGAGTCGGATTGGAATATTTGTTAAAATAAAAACAAACGATACACGTTGGATTAAAAATTGATACGTTCTTCTGCTGAGGTCCCCATTAATTTCTACTTTTTAACTGCTTTGCGTATTGAATCTGGTAAACAAAGTTTTTTATACAAGTGCCAAGACTCAATTCCCTTTATTTTGCACATTAAACTCCACTGGCTGTTCAAAGTATCACAATAATAAACCTTGAGATGTGGTTTTGGTTAGTCAAAACGGTGATAGCACGACGCCGTTGAATGAGCGGCGGGTTAACAAAAGCCAGTAGGCAACCATTTTAAGTCTTCAACATCAAATATGTAGACGTGAACCAATTAACTGCAGCTCCCCAAGACGTCCTTGGAGATCAAAGAAGGCACAATACTGTATTCAGCGAACCTAGAGGCCAGCCCAGTCAGCTTCGGCCACACAGAAACCGAAACTGGCAGTCAGAACAAACAAAGTATTACACTAACTTATTATCCAGAGGATGCAAATGATATGAGGACGTTAGAACACTAAGTTTTGCTTTACTTGAGGGCTGCAGCTACACCCAGAGTGGTGGCTGCTGTCGTTGTTTAGAGTTGCGCCGATGCCAGTAAGTCGGGCGCATTTCCTGACTTCAAAAGTCCCTACAAATGCACCACACTGAGCAATGCAGACTGGAGCAGAAAAAGCAAAAAAAGATCACTGCAATTCTTAACTCAAAATACTCACAAAGGAGATGACTTTTTACGCATGTTATTCCTTCCAAGGCACAGAACGTCAAGCACTGAAAGTCACTCATAATCCTGACTTTTTTTCCCCACTTTTTTTCGTGACTCTTGCCATTAAAGCAGCAATGATAAAATATGCATTTACTGCAGTGCTCCTCTTTTTACATAAGCAGATTTCACATTTAAATTATTCAAATAACCAAATTTTGGGAAGTTTAACGGTGAGTAGAAGAATTTCGCCACCAATACTTGTCGGTCAAAAGCAATTTTTAGCACTAAAAATTAAAAAAAAATAATATCGACATTTTTGTACAAACATTTAAAAGCCTGAATAATTTTTTTGCAATTTTGGAAACCGAGAAAAAAAATCGAGTTGAACAAAAGCAAGTTAACTTCACTGCCATTAAGGTGTGATGGGCATAAGCGCGGTCACCTCCACGGACACTGCTTTTTTGACTTTGAAGGTCTTGGAAACACAGGCGAAACGATGCTAGTGGTGTATGTGGTGCTCCTTTTTGCTGCGAGAGGTCAGATTGTGGGACAAGGTCATTACTCGCATGATGGACCAGGCGCATGGCCACTGGAGAAGTATCCAGCCAACCGGAAAATTGGTAAGCTACAAAATTTGTTGCAATTATTTTAAAGAAAAATCCCCTCTTTTTTATGTCCTCAAGCTGTTTGAGACGGCATGAATTATGCAACGGCTAGCAAAGTTTCGTGTCAAGCGCGAGTTATAAAAGTTGTCTAAACACCTCAACTGACAAAGATGCATCAAAATGGATTTGGTTTGGGGTTTTTTTTCCTCTTCAATTCGCAGCTTGCAGCTAATCTGTCTTGAATAAGGCCATAATTTTACATCGCCAGGTCCAGCTCTTTGCATTTGCGGTGAAGGCTCTCACGGCATTTTCACTGTTCAAAGGTAGGGGCAACAACTGACGGCCCACCGCTTGTTAAGATGATATCTGGCTTGTAAATTTAAGTTAATCAAGTTAATAAATGTTTGGGTAAGATGCCTCTTACTTCTGTGTTAGGTGATTATCGCTTAAAACAAAAATGAAATCAATTGAAGCTTACTGATGCATAGTTTCTCATACTGTGCTGCATGGTTTTAGAGGTAAAATTTTAACACCCACAAAATTAGTTTAAATCCTGGTCAATGTCCAATGCGTTCAATCTTAACTCCATGACTAAGTTGGCATTGTTTGAAAAGCAAAATGATGCAGTTGTGTGCAGATTCTGTTAAATCTTATCATGCCTATGTTCAAAACCAGGTTAAACACACGCACATTAGTCTGGTGCATTGAGGAATAAACTTTTAAATTCAAATTAATTAATTTAAATAGCTATTGGGTGATTTGCCCCTCATTTCTATATTAGTAGACCATTTGCTTTGGAATAGTTATTTTCAACAACAAATGCATAGTCTCTACCGCTATTCCGCGTAATCTTAAAATGTTGAATTTCAACACATGCGAAATTAGTTTAGGCCCTGGCCAACACCCAGTTCCTTTGATCCCCACTTCATTAAAAAAAAACAGGTTTTTGTTAGGTAAAGTAAGCTGACATTGGTTAAAAGCCAAGTAATACAAGTGCATGCAAATTTTGCCAAATTTAATCATATTTATGCTTGAAACCGGTGAACACACGCACATTTGCCTTTTGCAAGTACTTATTCACCGAAAGTGTGCACCACTGCGAGCAAGTTTGTCCAACAAATAGTGTGTTTTATTTTCAATAAATTTTTATTTTTAAATTAGGAGAGTTGGTGAAAATTGCGTAGTCCAGTTGATTATCACACAAACAGACATTTTGTAGTGCTGCCTTTGTGTAGGCTAATGTTCATTGTCCTAACAACTGAAGCCTAGTTACAGCTGCTGTAAATCTGCGCGAATTCAAAAAGTGAAATTGTAACACATAGAAAGTTGGTCTAGGTCCTGGCCAATGCCCAATTCGTTTAATCTCAACCTCACAGCTAAGTTGGCATTGGCTAAAAAGCAAAATGATACAATTGTGCGCAGATTTTGCCTAAAACTTCATCATATCAATGCTCGAGAACAATGAAAACACACGCACACATTTGCCGTTTGCAAGCACTTTAACACCGAAAGTGTGCATCGCTACGAGCAATTTTACCTGGCATTTTAAAAATGCAAAATAAAATGGTGTGTTTTGTTTTTAAATAGGTAATGTGCTCCTTACCTCTGTGTTTGTTGATTATTGCACAAAACACACAGAATGAAAAAAATTAATGCATTCGGTAGGTAGTTACTGCCCTGCAGCTTTTTTGTGTGATTTTAAAGGGCACGATTTTACCACACACGGAGGTGGACTAGGTGCTGGCCAATGCATAATTTTGTTTGATCCTAACCTCATAAAATCGAGTTCTTGTCAGGCAAAAATAAAAGGCAATTGTCCACTGTCAAGTAATGCTGACATTGTTCGAAGGCAAGGTGGTACAGTCGCATGCAGATTTTGCCGAATTTAATCACATTTATGCTCAAAACTGGTAAACATACGCAAATTTGCCTTTTGCATGGAAGTAATCGCCAATTGTATGCATCAATCTTAGTTGGTTATCACATAAACATGCAAATAATTAACATATACGGTGAATAGTTAACTATCAACAACTAAAGCATCACTTCAGCTGCAACACTTGCTTAGTTTGGCCCAAACCTCATAAAAGTTTTGTCAGTTAAAGTTTGGTTGGCATCGCCCAAAAGCAAAATGACACCATTGTGTGCAGATTTGGCTAAACTTTATTGTACCAATGCTCGAAAAACAATAAAAACACACAAACACATCTGCCTTTTGTAAGTACTTATTTGCTGAAAGTGTGCATTGCTACGAGCAAGTTTGCCTGGTGTGTTGAGAGAGAGAGAGCGAGTAAAATGGTGTGTCTTATTTTTAATGAACTCTGCCTCTAAAACTCGTGAAATGCATATTGCCAGTCCTCTCCCAGACCACTTCTCAACTGTCAAAAAGAATCCCCAGAAGAGGATGTAACCAAAGAGGCACAAAAATTCTGCTAAAAGCCTAAGATCAGGTAACAGATCAGCCGAGTGAGCATTTTTCGCCCATGCTACTTATAACGCTTCTGTAAAAGCAGAACGAAATAGTTATGATCTTCCACAATGATTTTAGGCATTCGCAAAGGATGCAACCCCTCAAAATGCAAAGAAGTAACAGCATTACTAAAAGTAGCAAAAACACTACCGCTTCAACAAAGTGTGGTGAATTAAGCAGGGTGTACTAAACGCTATTTACTTTGTCAAAGCAAAAAAAATTACCAATTTTACTAATGACACTTTGTGCAAAAAATTACCCATTTTATTTAAAGCAAATTTTTTTCTGCAAAAATCACAACCAGCCTAAGTGGCATAGCGCGTGCATTGCAGTCCCACTGAAGCATACAACTTTGACATTCAATATATAATAGAACTTGTTACTAGGCTACAACAAGCCCACCCCAGTCCCGTTAAGTCCAGAAACTTAATCAACCTTTTTTTGGTTTCACTGAGAAGCAAAGCTCAAAACGAAGAAAATTTCCGGTCTCTATACGCTCATACATAACTCAGCGGAGCGTGCAATTTCTATTACCAATTTTCCTATTTTCATTTCTCCTGAAACAACAAACCCTAGACGCTAGAATCAGCTTAGCTTAATTATTAAAACAGTGAAATTGACATTGAAGCTAGCAACTAGAATTTAGTGTAGAAGAGGACAGACAATTATAAGCAGTTTTTAATTAAAAGATTTAGAATTAAATTGCAAAAGCATTAACGACAAGTTTTTATAAAAATGGGTAGCACAGAAAGGAAGCGTCATCCCTTGGGAGCATAAAATAAGTTCATCACACAAAGCGAAGGTGTGAGGTTTTTGCAGCAATGAATTATGTACGGAGAGTATGTGATCATGTGTAAAATGGAGTATTTTTAGTGCTCAAATGGTCTAACAAATCTTTTGCTGGTAACTTTTAGAGCAATTAAGGTTTTCAATGAAGTTAAAAGAGCAGGATTTTAAACACAATTACAGAGAAGAGCCTGATTGAACGCCAAAATCACCACTAACACACCATTGCATCAGGCTACGAATCATTCTTACTAAGTTGTTTCCTTTTTAATTGAAAATTTGGACACCGTAGATTTACAGATTTTTTATTTGAAAATGACCCTAGACAGTGATATCTTCAATAATTTCGAGCATGTTAGGTAGCGAGGAATGAGGCATATTCAACGGTTTTGAAGTACGAACCACACCTCCTACCAGAAAATTAAAAAATCGCTAGAGATCACTTACCAAACACATTTAAAAATGTGTTTCTTTCAATGGCTAAAAGCTGTAGGCCCTAATACCCCTATTATTTAAAGCAGTAATTTGCACATAATAATGAGTGCGATAATGTATTTGGCAGCCTTGTATACGTCTATGTTTCTTAGTCACACTTTGGACAAACATTTTTCTATGAATCTTTGGCACATAATTGATTAAATGAGCTCCAAAACTTAGTTCACTTAACTTTAAGGGCTACAAAATGCTCTACTTAATGTATTTAAGTAAGCTTGTTGTTGCAGCAAAGTTTCTCGAATGCACGGTGATGGCAGTTTTTGATTACTGCCCTTATTAAGCTGAGTTTACAAATCAGTCCTAAAAAGCTCAAACACGATCAACAATACTAGAACTTTGATGCTTTTACGCGCAGAATGCCAACTGATAGCTCGTAATTACAGTGTAACAAGTTACGAAAGGCAAGGAAGTTAATTTTACAAAAGCTATCTGTTAAATAAGAGACAAAAGGGAACTATAACCAACAAATTAAGCTTGTTAAGGATGCTAAAGTGCTAATTTTGCTATTCATGCTATCAGGTTTAATTTCAATATAGTGCCGTTACTTTTGTGAGATGAGTTTTTCGTAACCAGTTATAGAAATGGGAATTCAAAGTTTAACACGTTTTTAAATGCAAATCCAAAGAAGATTATGAGCTTTACTGTTACAATCGATCTAATAAGTATGCTGGAACGCTAAGTTATCCGGTCAGCGATCAAAATAGTAACATTGAACGCACCTCTTCCGCTTGCAAATGCTTTGTTCTAAGTATTTACTTTATAGACTTCTAAGTAGCATATAATGGATATAATCGGCCATGATTGGTGCGCTGCTCTGATTGGTGAGTTGGGATGACCAATTACGTAATTGGAAGATGTGAGCAAACAAGTCTGTATTATGTGCTGTTTTTAATATTGGACTCTGACAAATATTAGGTGTTCGCAATCCCACATAGACATGAACTAGATTTGATATGAGTCCAATTATTATCACCATAAGCTTGATTTTTCAAATCGGATGTTTTAACAGTTACGTGACCTGCCAATGGTTTAATTTGGAAGTACTCAAATCTTACCTCAACAATACCAGTAAGTGCTGCAATTGTTTTCAGATGTCTAATTATCTAAAAACAAATCATCGAAATCAAAAATATTTCATAAATAGTTATCATAAATATTTTTGTTGATTATCGAGTCTTGACAATTTACTCCTCACGATTTTTAACAATCTTTGAGTAAAAAATCTCCGCTGAATAATAACAATTACAAATAAGTGCTACTTAATGTGCTACTTAATGATAAAACTTATCGAATCTGATCGAAGTGAAATTATTTCGCATAAATGAGAAAAATATGGGTTTGGCAATTCTGCATGCAGTGGGTACGAAATTCTGTGCAAACAACAAAAAAGGGACAAAATTAGAAAGAAAACCACATGCTTTAGAAATTCCTAAAACAAGTAGATAAGTAGATAAAATGAAGAGGTCAAAGTAATTGAGAATTCAAAAAGAGTTAACCGCTTTCGTGAAAGTTGCAAAATACTTATACGACTCCCAGTTTTCCTCAAAATTTAGAAAATTTTGCTCAAGATCAATTCCAGTTAATTTAATGCATCAACAGTTTGTGCTAACTAAACTTGCACAATGTTTTCTAAACCGAATGATACTCTCTTGAGGTCTCTTTTTCACTCTCTGGGAGTAATATATCTAATCAAAAATAAGTTTTATTAGAAATTAAAGCTAATACCACTTATTCAAAATAATTTCTAGGCTAGCTACTCATGAACTTGGCAAGAAAATTTCATTTTAATTTTCTGTTGACGGAGAATTCGCACAAGTAACTTAACTCTTCTATTTTTTTTAAAGAGCTTATTTCAGCACCCGTGATTTGCTTAATATCTGTCTGTTTTATCAAAATTTAAGCCTTAATTTGCACATTGCCTGTGTGGGTAAACACACGCCCCAGTTTTGCTGTAGTCACTGTCCTCCAAATAGCTGACAGTAATTTTCAGCCTGCCTGTCTAAGTGTGCGCTCCCTTCCATTAAGGTGTCAAGTGCTCATTGCTCCTTATTTTGCAAACTTTTAAGCTCTTTTTTCCTCCTAGAGGATCCTCCAGTTGGGCTAATCTATGCACTCCATTTTTCACGCAAACAAGACTGGAATCTTAGTCATTTTTTCGTTTTTTTTTTTTGCTCTAAAGGGATTTTTCAACTTTAAAAACCTTGTTTGATTAAAATGCTACTGGTCTCCACGAGGTATAGCCAAAATCTTCGCTCCTTTCATTGGAAGTACAAGGATGCATAGTCGTATCGTCTAAGTAGTTCGTTTCCAACCCCATTTACTGTTAGTTTTTATTTTATATATTTTAAATTTCTGCTCATACTATCCTAACTTAACAAGTAGTCCTGCAACCTGCTTGCATAATGTGGAAGAAATTGCCGTAGTCACACTGTAGACAGTACTTCCCTTGCCTGCTTTTAGACATTTTTATTATGAGTCTAGGGAAGAATATGGGGTAGCGGAGTCGAAGTATCTAGGATGAGGGCGTCTCAGGCTCTGAGGAGCGACTCCGTTAACTCACGACCAAATTAAACTTGCCCTCCCGCCTCTCGCCTACAAAACACATTTAAAGGAAATAAGTATTACACACAACGACAATGAGCGCCCATAAAGTCTTGCATGATGTAGCTTCCTACCTAAACCTGGTAGACTTGAGTCTGGTCCGCTGTGTACACAAAGCACGGAAAGAGATTGATATTTCGGCGACAATTGTAGACTGGTCTGAAACGTTTGTGAAGAGCGCGCGAGTGCAGTAGACCACTCCGCTCATTTCCCCATCCACCTGCTTAGGATACCTAGCAAAGACTGTGCGGGTGCATTGCCTAACACATAATCTATGATTATTAAATATTAAGTAATGTTCTTAAGCTTGGAAAAGGACATTTTGTGTCATTCGCATTGCATTGACAATGCGCAAATCCAGAAAAAAAACACACACAAAAGCATCGGAGAAGCATTTCAATGAGGTATGGATTTGAAGAAAGCAAATTTTAGCAAAGCAAGCTCCAGAATGGCAAATAATATACACCATTTTTGAGCATAGGGTAGATGAAAAAGTATCATACAAAACTCTACTGAATGACCAGTGCGAATAAGACTTATGGATGCATTTCAAATTCGTGTTTTGTGCCCTGAGGGTGCTGTAAATTATTTATTAATAACTAATCAAGTCTTTTATGCTTACCACCTATGAATACAGAGAAAACTTGGAAGTTTAATTTTTAGAATTAGGCATCGATGCATCATTTAAAAAGGCGTTTAAGATGGCCAAACTTTCGTGCACCCAGAAGACAGAAAAAAAGCCTTTTTCCCAGTACCGTTAAACACTAAGCGTATTAGACTTTACAAATATGTGGTGAGGCAAAAAATATGCATAAAGTAATTGTTAGGCCAAATTTAACCAGAGTGTAATGCAAATGGCCACACAAACCTGCCTCCGAGGCTCTGCAATTTCACTTACGTGAATGCTCTGGCAAGTAGTCAAAAAGTCACCAAGTTAATTAGTCTCCATATAAAAATATCAGCTAAAAAAACCCAAGCAAGATGATTTAATTAGGCCAAATTTCACCCTTCATAGAGAGAGAGCCAGGATACGAAAATCAGTGGTTTTGAAGGCTAGTCTCTTTTAAGTTTGGACAAGATTAATTTAAGAATGATTATTTCATCCGCAACTGACTGTCCTCGTTGAACGCTGACAACGCTAATTGGGCTTTTGCCTTTAAATTTAGGCCAAGCGCAAATAGTCCAGGCGCCAAAAAATGTGGCAGTACTGGAGGGTGAGGACGCGCTCTTCTTTTGCGGTGTTGAAGGCAACCCCGAACCGACCATTGACTTCCTCCTTGACGGCCAATCTGGACGATTGTCTGGTGAAATGGGAAAAATTATTTCACTTCCAGGTGGAGGCGGCAGCCTTCTGCGATTGTTCAAAGTCACCTCCAAGCAGGACGGCGTCAGGGTGGAGTGCGTTGCAAGCAATCCTGTTGGAAGTGACAAAGCCTCGGCGCAACTGAAAGTGTACAAGTATACGGACAGTGAGTGAAACGTTGCGATAGTTTTGGACAAATAGAACTGTCAGGTCTCTATTCGGTGCTATAGTACATCTATCGAGTTTGTTCCTTTATTATGGGTTAATTTGATAATCTTCCATGACATGAAATTTACAACCAATACAGAGTCAAAATATTTTCCGGTAAAGTTTACCAAGTTCTTTTATGAGTTTGTTTATTTGTTGTAAGCTGTGAGCTTCAAACTACAAACCGAATTTTTTTTTTAATCCAGGTTGCATTTATCACGCTAATAACTCAAAGTTCGCGTCTTCTGCAATGCGCACTAATTCAAAATTGGGAAGGTATTAAACAGTTGCAAATGCTTCAGCGATTGCTGTTACAATGAAAAATCGGAATATTAGTTAAATTAAATGTTACAGATTGGCGAATTTTTAGCGTTAATGTGCAGCAATTTTGACCACATATCAGGCATTAGTGATTTTAAGAGGCCCAATACATTCTACCTGTGATTAGCAAGTTTTGTCACAGAAAGCCTTAATAAGTTAAGCAAAACTGAATCCACTAGATTTTGACAAACTCCCTTTTGGCAGCTTTTGAATTAGTAGATGCATGCAGCCTTAGTGTTTAACAACTTGTTAAGCACAAGGCAGTGAAGTGGTGAAAGGATTTTCTTAGGCAGGGAGTGATTGCACACTGAACACTTAGCGATTCTTCTTTAACTCTCGGTTTTTTTTCAATTGAGGATAGGGAGCCCGACAGCAGACCTGTTTTAGGCGCAGTAACTGAGTTATTAAATGAATCTTAGCATTATGGCACAGGCCATTAAGTTTTACTTTTTCTTACTACTGTTTAGATGTCCCTGCAGGATTTCCCAAATTTATCCGCTCTCCCAAATCACAGGCCATTGACGTGGGTAAAAGTGTTCATTTGGAGTGCGAGGCAGAGGGTGCACCGGAGCTCAAATTTCTTTGGCTCAAGAATGAAATCCCGACCCACTTCCAACGAAATACGCAGTCTTTCGAGCATTCACCCAAATATGACTACAGTGGTTCGTTTGATAGACCGAATATAGGTAATTATTCTTTTTTTCACTTCTAAAAACTAATCCTCCACATAATAAGCTCTTTGGTTGGTATAAAATCTTGATGAAAGTGAAATCGGTGCTTGCTTTTTATTCTAATTAAAATAGCAAAGACAGAGTAGGAAGATTACATGTTTTTCCTAATCATTGATGCCAAATTATTGTAAATGCGGCAAAAAGTCTGAAAATAAAGGCATGCAAAAAATATGCACTTTATATTCGTTTCTTGGCTTGTATATCGTCGGTGTCGAGCAAATGTAGTTGATTGACATTTTACTTTAAGCACTCAGGCATTTTAAAGACTGGGTTTGGCAGTGATTTGTCGCTTGTCAGCTCATACTAGGGTTTGACGTCACTGGGGAGTGACAGAATCCCCCAAACCTGTCTTATGCAGCTATTTAATCCTTCTAATTGCCAACACTTCCGTGAAGGCTATGACCCAGAGTCTTTAAGGCAAATATTTTGGCTAATGGCTTATTCTAGGAGCAATGCTTGCATATTAGCATCATGCAATTGAACTATGCATCTCAGTTAATTTCAAATTTTGCAGGTGGTACAGCATTTTTAAATTGGTCCGGCGCCACTTGCATTAACACTAGACGTACAGTTTTGTTGAGTGCCAATTGTTCCAATCAGCTAGACATCTTCCATCGTAATTGCTGAAGCATTTTAAGACGCATAAATTGCGAAATTTTGAGGCCTTCAAACTCCGACAAATGGCTTTTTAAGAGGAAAAAAAGTGCCCTTTCCCAAGTACATGTCTGACTTTTCGAAATTTCTTCTCAAAATAGGTAAACAAGCTAAGCCATTAATGCTTATTAGTAAAGTAGAATATTTTCTCAAACTAACACTGTTGTAAAACCGAAAAGTAACAAAACGAGAATGCAAAAGACTCAACAGACTCAAGCATCGGCGCTGTGGTGTAGGCTATAAAATGCACAAAGCATCAATCTGACGGTAGTTTTAGCATTAGGCACTAATTTTAAGAAAAACGTAAGCTGTACAATTAGTTTTTTTTTTTCTGGATTAGAATGCATGCAATGCATTTATCCCCGTGCATACATCCCCACTTTCCTACTTTGCATCCCAGCACACCATCCGCTCTATTTTGAAAGCGTTAATTCCTCCGACGATGCGCATTACGAGTGTGTTGTTTTCAACAAACACGGATCAATTATGAGCTCGAAAATACACTTGGCTGTAAAAGGTGAGTTCACCACTCTGCTTTACTCCATCCGAGTTGGTTTAAAAAGGGCCAGTGGCTGTGCATAGCCCTTTACACTTGTTAGTGCACCTAATTTTCTGTTCAAGAAAGAGGATGCACATTGATCAGAACTTAAAAAGGCAATTACAAGACTGCATAGGAAAGTCTTCTGACTCACCAAAATGGCAACATAAATCGCTCATGATTGGTCATCTTTTATTAACACAAAGTAATAATCGAGCCACTTACTGAAACCTTAATGCAATATTAATTAAGTAAGCTAGAAGCATCCGTTTTTAGTAATTTATGTAGTAGGGTATATTTAGGCAACACGAAACATCAAAATAACTTTGTAATTTTGAGCGTTTGATTTTTAGCGTGTTGTTTTAAACAACCGAGAGTGCACAGTCCAGACTGCTAGTGATGCTGCAAGTAGGCACCCAGGTCTAGGCATCAAACCAGTGCGGACTTTCAGTATTATATACCATACAACCTCAGACGAAAAAGAATACAAAAATTTAATACATTTGGATCAAGTTAAGTTCAGTCTGCTGCACTACCGTGCCCCAGTGCTACAAAATTCACCCCCTAAAAAGGCCTACTTCTACTGCTTTTGGCATGATGCGTGTTAGAAATGGTGAGAAAACTTGTAATTTGAAATAAAAAAACAAACAAACAAACGCTCTTACACTTCGGTGTGCGATCCCGTCTCCATCGTGTGCGGCTCTCACCAAAATTTGAGTTGAACACCTCCAAAAAAGGCATCACCATAATTTAGAGTTCAACGTAGATGCAAAATATCACTCACGCAGAACTATCCGTTGGTGTTGGGATGAAAATCCGGCAAAACACGGCGCACGCCTCACTAAATCTCCGAGTGCTTGCTTCAATATTGCACAACAAAAGATCTGATGCTCGTGAAAATTCATGTGTGTGTGTGTGTGTGTGTGTGTATTTTCCCTAGAATACGAACAACCAGTATTCTCCTTATTCTCCTTTGCTACGTCGTTGAACACAAGTTAGGAGATGAAGCAGTAAAATCGGCGCCTGTAGACAAGTTACGACAAAATTTTCACGAGACTCTAAGAAAATCCAGATGAAATGTATTTGTAGTTAATGCGGTTTGAAAGGAATGTCTGCAAGCAAATTAGCTCAACAGTTTAATGTTTAGTGCTTTTTTGCTAAAATTGCTTTAAAAGGAGGATATTAAGAAAAAAAACAACAAACATCTTTGGGAGGTTAATAGCTCAGGTCTTTATTCCCTACAAAATGCGAGGAGATAGGAAAAAAAACAATGAAAATTACAATTACTTAAGCATTTGCATGGAAGAACTTGCCCTAGTTATGGTTGTCATTGGTAATGCGTTAATCCAATGTGTCATCACAAAATACAAGTTGTTCCCACTCCATATAATTCTAACAAAAAGTTAATAAATGCTTTGTACCTTTGGCCTGCACTAATAACATGGCAAATGAGGCGTGGAAATATAAATTAAATTTATAGACACCTTCTACCCACCGACAATCATCGAACAGGAGGAGAAAGTGGAGGTGCGACCCGGGAAGGGCGCAAACTTGTCCTGCACAGCGACCGGGAATCCCAGACCTCAAGTGAGGTGGCTCACAGACCAAGAAAAGCCTCTCACCGAGGCCGTCGAGTGGAAGGCCATTCTCTTCCTCACCGACGTCACTGAGCCGCGTGTCTACATCTGTGTCGCCAACAACAGTCTTGGACGCATTCAGCACCTCGTCAGAGTTGAAATTATTGGTGACTACCAAATTAAAAAAAAATTAGTCTAGTCTGTCTAGTCTATTTGTTCTGACACTTGCAACTGCCATATCGAAGTGATTTGATCCCACACAGACCACTAAATGCCGTGTGTGATAGGACGAAATAAGGTAAAATCCAAACTGCTTGATTTAAACAGTAATAAAATAATTGTATCTAATTTTTTGACCACTACAACTGTCACCCGTGCATAGCTGATGCTCTCAGAAGTGTCTATTTACTATTGCAACTTGTGTCCTCGTAGTACTTCACTCCGTTTCCATCGGGTAAGCAAAATGAGCCAAAAGTATTGGTTCACAACACAAAACACGTCAAGAGCTTTTGATTACCTCAAATGGAAATAACTTGTCAATAAGGAGCGTTTCACTTTTCGAATACTTAATAAAAAGGTAATAAATTCACAAAAGTAACGTTGCCTTTGAATTTGAAAAATGACTTTTTTTGCAAGTACAGTCGTGGACTTTAAGAGAGACAGCTTTTCATGACCTATTGGAAAGGAGAATAACTTTTTAGTCCAAAGAGCATACAAATTTTGTGCCTGGTAGTGCGTAATCATAAAAGTCGCTTTGACCTCGAATTCCTTCTTGCCTTAGAAATTTGTGTCATCTCGACTTACTTACTTAGAGAAGCAGAGAAATGAGCCTCAATGAAGAATATTCTGCTTCTACAGATGTACCACGTGCTCCAGCCGATCTGCAGTGCTTGGAGCGCGGTCCAACTTACGCAAGTCTGCGCTGGTTTCCAGGCCGATCAGGTGACGAGACACAGCCCGACGCCTCGCGAAGCCTTCCCGTGCCCGTCACTTCGTACACCCTTATCGTCACAGACCTTGATGCAGACAACGGACGTCAGGCGCTGAAGCGCAAGTTGACAGACATCGCGCCGTGGAAAGTGCAGCTTGACGGTTCGGTTCACCTCAAGGTCACTGACCTCAAACCCGACCACCGTTACACCGCGGAGGTCTACGCGCTGAGCACTAAATTCGGCATCTCAGACGCAAGCAATCAAATCACATTCAAAACACTGGAGATGCGTACGTTCTTGTAATTGTTACTAGGCTATTGAGCAAGTTTACAAGCAAAGACCATCGTTTATTTTAAACCCATCCTAAATTTATCATGCTATCACGTTAAGTAGATTGCGTAAAATTTTGAGAGTAATGCCATCAGATAAGAGCATCAGTTCTCTCGAATAGCTGCAGTGTCAAGTTGACAGAGCCCCAAGTTCTTATTAATAGCCTCTCTCTCTCTCTCTCTCTCTCTATACCCTTTTTAGTTGCCTTATAAACCTCGTTGTGCCAGAGAAAATTAATAGAATGATCCATCCGGGTAAAAGCACAGCTTGATAGTTAAATAAGTGTATTAAAATTTAGCGCCCAGTGGACCGCCTTTATCCATACACGCAACCGCAACCTCCTCGGACTCCATCAGTGTCAGTTGGAAGCCACCTGCCGAAACAAATGGAAAACTTCTTGTATGTACGCCTTTGTATGTGTCAAATGTTGATAAAGTCATAATCTAAAACCCGCCGAATTTGAACATTTTAAAATTTTTTTTTTAAATTGTCAATCCTAGTTCCTACTCACAGCCTTTCTATTTGATCAGTTGAGTAGTTGATAGAGAGCAGATAGCAAATGCATGTTTATTGTTCAGTAAGGTATATTATTTTATTACTTTCTAGTAAATTATTAATCTGTCGTAAAGATTAGAATTTTATTTGTTGACTGGCATTTTACCCTGCACTCATTTGAGAGATATATCAATGGACAGGCATTTTTTGCATTCATTTCATGACTGTCGTGCCCCCAAAACCTCACATTTTAAAATTTATTTTGCTAAAATACTTAATTTATTGACTCTACGGCATTGACATAAGATGGCTCGTCTCCAGACAGGAGACACTTCTCTCCACCGCGTACTGCCTCGTTGGCAGCATTTCGATACAGTGGGACCTAAGTCAAGGCTCTAGTGAGGAGCATAAACATAAATTATTAATCCTGCCTCGTTCAGCATGTAGCGATATGAGAAGGACGTTTTTATGTAAACAATGCCCAGTTAAATACAATCACTGAAAAATACTCTCCCATATGAAGGGCAGTAAATAAACCACGCTTCTTCTTCCTCCTCCTCTTCCACCTCTCCCGTAGTTATTAAAAATAGTAAAATTTTTTGAAACTATTTTAGGATGCAAATAATAGCTGGTCGGAAGAGTTTGAGTATTTTTGTAAATTGTGCATTTTTAATAGGCGCAGGAAATGTGCCTTTTTAGCGTAAAAGCCAAACAATTGCAACGCACACCTAGGGACGGTGACTGATAAAATCAAGTGTGCATGACACACATTCGCACTTCATGGCTGGAGCTCGATACAATCTGTGTTTATGACGCATGACAACCGTTCTGAATAATGGAAGGCTGACACCTGCGAATCAGCCCTGTGTGACGACTACAACTGCACTTCAAATAGAACTGGTTTAGCACAATGCTCGCATTTACTGAGGATAAATTTGGTTTTAATCAGTTTAAAATAGGAAAATCAAGTAAAGTGACTGCGTAAAATATATACGAGATACTTTTCTTATAATCCTAAAAAAAATGGTATATTTTTGTAAATTTGGAAAGGAAATACGTCATTTAGTACCAAATCAACCAGTAGCTCCAAGCATGAAAAAAGCCCATTTAACATGTGAAAATAAAATTGAGAATAGTTTTTTTTCTTTACATGAATGAAACAAGACAACACCGTGTTTGGCAGTCCTTCAACTTCACTTATTTGGCCTGGCTACGTACATGTAGTGTGAAACAATAGAAATGGACGTTCGCATGGCAACATTGCGATGTTTTTTGGGAAATTTTGCCAGCCTCTGTGAAGGTGCAGTGTGGAGGCATGAGCTGTAATTACGGTTACATTTCCTACCTTTGGGCGTATTTAAACAAGCAAACAACGATTTGTCATATTTACCGCCTTAAGTATGGCAGTCCCTACTAAGTAATCCCATTTCAAGTAAACTGCGTTCATGAGTAGTTTTTTTTATTTGTAAAGTTAAAAAATGACCGACTGCTGTATTCCGATGCAGTAGCTATCCATCACTCTTTGGGCTGATTTTACAAAATTATGAATGAAACAGAGGTGGCACCAGTTTTGAAGCGATTTTACTGCTTGTCTTATCAGTTGTCAAATCAATGCAAGTTGGTTGGGGATTTGGCTAGAATAGTGTGCTAAATATTACATTAATAGAGAGAAGGGAAGGTTATAATAGTTTCTACTTTATGATTATAACACATTGGCAATGAACTGTGTAACAATCCACTTCACCGATGAGACACCACATCTGGGTACACATTTATTCTAGGCCCTTCTTTGAAGTATTGTGCGCGATAAGACAGTACACACCTAGAATTGAATATTTAATGCAGAGCCTTGAGAAATTTCACGATACTGGAGGGAAAAGAGATTGAACTTGTGACAGATTGCAGTGGCTAAAATACGCTTAAAATGTCTCCTCGTAGGGCTACAAAGTGTACTACTCTAAGCATCTACGAAATAAATTGGACCAATGGCAGGTGCTTCAGACCACCAAACCCCAGGCCGTGCTGCAGGGACTCGTGAAGATGGCAACCTACTACCTCAAAGTGAATGCCTTCAATTCAGCTGGCGATGGTCCGCTGAGTGACGCCTTTCCAATCATTGTTAACCCCGGAGGTGCGTAATGAGAGTTATATTAAGTATTCTAAAAATAGGGTTTGACAGGTGACGCAGGGTGCAACTTTGTTTGCTTTATTAAGTGTGTGTTTAGCTCTCAAATTCAAATTGTACTTCAAAAAAATAGCCAGTTTGCAGTTTTTTCTAGTTAAACCTGTAAATAAACTGGGCTGAAAGTAAAACTTGCATTAAAATTTGTACTTTAAACGCATATTTAATTAGACTTTTAAATAAGTAATCATTATACTGGAAACAAAGTGCTATTGGAGTAAAGAATGTGTAGCGTCTCATGACGTTTTTTGAAGGCCAGAATGGACATGTTAAACAAACAGAGGGAACGGGGCTGCTGGACAACGTATGGCCACCTCAGTGGCCGAAACCGAAACTCGCAGTCTGAACAAACAAGGCAATGCAGAATGAGTAGCCATGAGAGACGCGTAGTGGCTAGTCAGTGCACTCTAAACTAGTCATTTAAAGTGCAGTGTTATTTTTTTTTGGAGCAAACACAATTTCTGCTTAGAAGTGTGGCCCAGACTTGGCCATTTTGCTATCTGTTAAAATCCCTGATTCTACATTCTAAATATACGCAAGAGTAGACAGCAAAGTGTTTCAAAAGTTTGGGATTGCAGCGTGTACAGAGGTGTACAAGCCCTAAATGCAATCGGCTGATAGTAATTTTGGTGGGTTAAAAGAAAAAGAAGAAATGCAACAATTTTTTTTGCCTCGGTGCATTAGAGAAATGGGATCAAAAACCTCCCGGCGCGCAAATTGCATTACATGATGGATTTAAGGAAGAACTCTCTGCAGAGGCTAATTTGATTCTTAAGATGTCTCTTTTTTTTAATTAGCGTAAAATTTTTGCAAAAATGCAAACATTTAAAGAGACGAATGCGCAAGTCACTGAATTGACGGATCCTTCTGGGGCAGGCTGTGAACAAATTGACTTAGAGTTTCTAAAAAAAATATTTACTTTTGCAGCGTTCGCCTCTCAGATGAGCCAGTAGTAGAAATGCCTTTTTAAAATCGGAATATAACTGTCTGGCCACTTCGACACACTCAACGCATCCACTGCTGACAGTCCCATGTCTGCGCCCTCGGCCGCTAACTTAAAAACACAAATGAATGCGGAAATTTTCTGGTTTTTTTGACGAAAAAACAGGTATTGTCAATACCCAGACAGTAATTTCCGCTTTCTCAAGAAGGCCAGATAACAATATTATTTGGAGAGGCCTCCTCACAATCTTTGGCCAATTAAGATGATTACAAAAGTTTTTGTTGCATGTTGAAGGCCTTTCAGAGTCAATGCCATAAAAGAATGCGCACATTTTCAAGCAAACACTCGAGCGTGGACAACGGTAGTGCAAAACTGGCATACCCTCTAAGGCATACTTGTTTTTACTGTAAACAGACCTACAATTATCAGTGAAATGTAAACAGACACTTTGTTCAAAGGTGCAAGACATAACAACTGGGAAATCCTTACCGGCATTCTAATACTTTACACAAAACAAAACATTTTCCTCCATGCAGTTGGGATTTTATTCATTTTCATGGTAAATGGCGCATCTGCGTAAAAGCGAATTCAGTAGGCGCAATAAGTAGTATAGGGCGTGTGCACACTTCCTCTGTTTGTCAGGTGAATTAGTTTCTGCAAAGGTTTTGCGATTTCCAAACAAATACAGAAAATGGTAAGCAATACTAGCATTTTGTTACGAACTCCTCTAAAAAATTTATCTGCTGCTTAATTTGGTATGAATCTTAATCAGCGTTTACCTTTTAAATTGCTTCATGCTTTGCAACTTGTGTATGTTTCTTTTTCATGTTACATAACATTAATGGAATCGTTATGCAAATGTATTAAAGATTAAGAACCTTTAACTCATTCCCGTACATGACCTACATGTTCTTTTAATTTTTTCTAAGGCAATAATTAGTGACGTAACTTATTCAACCTGAGTGAGTACTCAGCATTCAGCTAAGCATGCAAGTCATGACTTGAATGAAAAATTACTTGGCGGTATGACTTAATTCTGCATTTTTGAGTATTTTTTAGTACTATTTAAGCGCTTTGGTGAAAGTGAACGGTATGACTGCGAAAATGAAAGCCATATTCACATCCATAAACTTAATTACCAACTTTTATATCTCTTGCTAACAAAAATGACTATTTGATAGGTTGTGCATTCTCCTTTAGTGATCACGCTTTTATCTAGGTTTGTAAAAAAATTCACATTATAGGTGAATGGGTGTTTGATGCGAAACTCCTAACACACTAAGAATAAGTTCAAAGTTAGCTCGTGCATTAGGATATCGCCGCACACTTTTGAACAAAGGCTCAAAGAAGGTAGATTCTGTCTGACGCTGCGGTATTTTATGATAGTAGAGATTTCCTGATCGTACAGATAATGCGGTGTGCTATAACCATCGCAATAACAGGGGTGTTGAATAGCGCCTGCGGCCTCGCCACTCGAGCGAGCGCGCCTTGCGTGTTGATCATCGAGTAATCGCTGCAAAGATCTTTCCGCACTGCGTAGGCAAGTAATCAAGGATTTTTGAAATCATTTTTGATGCCACTATGTGCATGCACAGACCCTTAAGTGCTATTCTATAAAAACAGCACAAAATTTATGCATTAATCCACCAGCGGGTCGATAAAGAAGTGTAGGAATCGGTGCAAA
Organism: Taenia hydatigena; assembly: GCA_036345935.2. Lineage (NCBI taxonomy): Eukaryota > Metazoa > Platyhelminthes > Cestoda > Cyclophyllidea > Taeniidae > Taenia > Taenia hydatigena. The sequence continues at coordinate 18,032,970 of JADWOT020000009.1, forward strand.
ATATGAAACTGGGAAAAAATTGCACATAACATTGTATGGCACATCAATCAATGACAATTGCAGCACCCCGGAACTTCCTTGAAGGCAGAATATGTATTTATTCAATAAGCAGAGGGAATGGAGATGCTGGCATGAACCAGAGGCCACCTCCACGCGGCCAGGGCAGTATGACCACCCAAGCGACCGAAATTGAAACCGGCAGCTTAGAACAAACAAAGTAAACCTCCAGTCTTCAAAATTTGAGAGCAACTGAGGAAATGTTTGACCGCCACGTCACTCATCTCTCTTGGCATTTTGACTAAACTTGAGGGTTCATTCGGCTTGAAAACAAAATTCGGAGAAAGAGGTACTGCCAACCATCAGGTTGTCCATGGGAAGACGTTGGAACACCGGTCTTCTTAAGCAAGAATGCTAGGTGGTACACGACTAATGTCGCTTCAATTGTTAATAGCTTTCTTTTAGAATACGAGTATGGGGTAGATGCCGGAGGCAGACGTCGATCTCAGACATTCTATTATGGACTGTCAGAGATTCTTCTATCCGTAGCAAATGCGCTTCTTTCGCAGCACTAGATTGCTACAAGCAGTATTGATCGGAGCAGAAATCCTATCAAAGTCAGGTCAGCTTTCCGCTGCCATTAATGTAGCGTCGCAAGACTTCCTTGAAGGCGAAGGAAGGCATAATACTGGCATAGCCAATAGGCCAGCCCACAGGACCAGGCCACAAAATGGCCACCCAAGTGACCGAAACCCATGCCGGCACTGAGAAAAAAAGCAGAGTACTACACCAATTTGTGGTTCATACGACCTTCATTTAAATGCATAAATGTATTAAAAAAACATTAATAAAGCTGGTTTCTTTATTCACTAAAAAAATTGCTATAAGTCGAAGAGTAAGTCTACTCACTTCTTACTCACTACCAACTAACACTTTTGTAATCATGCGTGAATTCTCCATTCTTGACCAAATGTTTCCATAAAAAGAGATTTTGATAGACCTAGAGACACTTTATTGTGCCAAGTAGATATACATTTTATTCTGCTCATCAGTAGTTGTCTGCAAAACCAGACCGACTTTGCAAATGCACCGCTTTCAATTCACCCGTTAGACAATGGAACCGCCAAGGCAATAAATTAAACTTGATCACTGTCTTGATGCCAACCGACTGTTGTCACTTAAGGATTAACTCATAAACTCATTAAAAAAAATGCTATTTAAGTGTGAGCAAACACAAACAGCTGCTGGGTGACAAACGTTAAAATTTAACCTTTTGCATAATTAAGACTGGTTAATGGACTCTGTTCAGCTCAATCAAACTTCAAATATTTGTTTTTATTAGAATCACGCAGCAAAATCATCTGTAAGTTGTCCCAATAAATTTCATCCCTCTGGAATGTCCTAAAATTACAATCCGCTAATCCTGTGTAATGTTAACTAAGTTCAGGTATTTACTGACAAAATTGATGATTGCTCGCATTTCGTTCAAAAACTTCCATTCCACTCTGATTGCACAAAGTGCCTTCACAACCGTTGAACTTCCGCGGAGTCAGTCCTACGCCAACATCGATACAGTTGGTTTGGTCACCACCGGAATTGCCGCATGGTATGATGATTCTGGACTACCAATTACAGTGCCGATCTGCCATTGAGGTGGGCGGGACAAATCTGCCTCAAACCCCTCTCGCCATCTCAATTCCGGCCAAACAGACGGGTTGGACTATTAAAACGCTTCAACCGGACACTCTGTACCAGATCAGCCTTTCTGCTCGAACCCAGCATGGCGTTGGTGTGCCTGCGAAATTGGAAATCCGTACGCTTAGTAACTGTAAGTTTGAGAGCACCGTTGAAGGAGTACGCTAGAAAAAGGTACAAAACATGCGTCACAGAACATAATCCCATTCTTACCTTTAAAGAGGCATGAGCTCAGTATTCAAATACATTTTTGAGTGCCTTTTCCCCTCCCCCTTCTACTTGCTTTAGCCTTAAAAACCGAATCTTTTGAAAACACGTAAAAGAGTAGTGCCTACACCCATGTAATTATTGTTATTATTATTGTTATTTCTGAGTTTCAACCATATACAGATGCAACAACAATCACAACTCACAATGCAACCGTACAAGGTGGTAGCATTTGGGAGAGCGTAAGGCTGAATACGTCAGGATTTATGTGGTTTAAGATTAAGGCCATAGATTTAGCATTCATGCCAGAATAACTTCCTTTAGAGCGAATCAAAAATGCCGAAATGTTACCGCTAATGTATGCATACGCACATATACACAACCAAGTGCATTATTTTTTCCCAGGCAGTAAAAAAGGAGGATAGAAACGGTAGCCTGATTAATATCGAGTCTTTTACCAGCAACGAGGCAACATAGCGTTTTTCCTATTACGCTGCTTATTTACTTAGTAATTAAAGCTACAAGAACAATTCACTTCTTCGAGAAAACCTTATAAAGCATTGTAATCATTTACTGTAGACATTGCCATTGCATCTTTTAAAAATTATCCTACTAGCTAAATGCAGGAGATCTCTATCACATCAAGCCTAAAGCAAAAAGGTAAATTTAAGCATGAATATGTCCCAACTTTTAGTCGCCTCTAGTAAATTCAGTGTCTTGGTATCATTGTTCGGAGGGTTTCCGTAAGTGCCTCAAGCCAAATGTTTGTTTCCCTATTTATGTGCTTGTACACAATGTAGAATGCTGTTTAAAATTTTTTGCTTTCTTAAGCCAAACAATAAAAATTTATGCTATTTCAAATCTTTGTTACTTGATTTCAAAAGCGGCTGATGGCAAAACTATCACAACTGTTCACCATATGGCACACACTTTATGCCTACTTAAATTGATAACAGTAGAATTGTTTTATAACATTTTTGCGATCTGCTGCTTCATGTTGGGGCGTAAAATGTTTAACTACCTTCAAAAAGTACTTCGTGATCGTGCATCACATTTTTTGCTTACGCTACGAATAACCGAAATACAAAGCGAATTCTGTGAAGATTTTAAGAATTCACACATTTCTTACACAAGACTTCACAATAATCGTGCTGACTATTGCAAAGGAGTTTTGACTTAATAATTGGCTGTTATTATTTCTCTATCCACATTTTTCTTTGAATTCCAAAGTGTTATTTTAAATGCTACATTTACCAAGAGGTTGAACAAAAGTAGCAACGATTCTTTGGTTGCAATTATTTACCAGCTATACTTCTCCATCTTGGAAAATTGCAAAATATTTAATGCTTATTAACCAACCTTCATAAGAGTAAAGCAGAACAAGTTTTAGATGCCAACTTTTTTGTATTTAAATTTATATACGCATCAGTTAATACCAACTCGAAATTCATTGATTTGATTTAGGATTCCTTGCATGCAAATAATCACGAGGAAATTTTGGTCACAACCAAACAAATAGTAATTCAGTTTTGCAATATTTAATTAGTGACGATGCAATAATCTATGTTTTAATTTCAATAATCCCGAATGCATATTGGTAGCAGTGTGCAGAAGTAGCGTCTCAATTATAGCTTTACCTATCTTAATATACAAGGAGCCTAAATTTATCAGTGGTGTTGGAGTCAGCATTGTTATTCCTTAAGAAAAACTGGACACAATTAATCTTATTGCCTAAATTTGCACGAATGACACTGACAAATTAAGTAGAGAACGCAAACAACATCCAACGTGCCAAGGCGCATAAGCGGCCTAGAGGTTGCGATTAAGCTAGTATGATTTTCTTTGATTAATCACATTAACGTTTAATAGGCTGTTTCCTTTAGATTTCGCAAATCATGGGCGTGTGTGTGAGTAAGCCCTTATTTTCTTACAAGAGTCCAGCGTAAGACACATGCGCGCAGGCAAAATCATGTTCCGCAAATTTGACTGGTCCGTCCCTCTGGTTGGTCATTTGGTTCTCTCGACCGCGCATCGCACGTCTACACCGAACGCTTAAACCCACTTTCCACTTCTTATGAGACTCCAAGTGGCCTGAATGTCCTGCATTGTCGGCATATTCACTGTTGCGCTACTTGGCGTGGTTAAATCAATTAATACGGATGTCCAAACTCATCCCTTCTTTGAGCTCAATGCCAATCCCTGTCAGGATGACCCAGGATTTTGCTTTTCAGTGCCAACGCCACCGCAGGATTTAACGTTGGATAACTTTCAGAAGGAGACAGCCTTGACAGGTGGCGGATTTCCAAGGGATTACATTGTACTAAAGCTACAATGGAAGCCTCCAGCCGAGACCTATGGAGAACTAAAGGGCTATCAGGTGTCATTTCGGCTAGTTGGGCCTCCAGAATTGCTAATGACAACAAAGCCAGCCGAGGGAGAGGCTGGGAAAATGAGTGAAGGTGCACAGGTCACTCCAACCCATGCTGTCAGACGGAATGTAACCGGAACCTCGTACACATCGACGCAGATTGATAATATTCGTGAGTTAGAAAATACAGTTATCCTGGTTTTTAAAAATTTTATGCCTCTGTATTTATGCAAAAGCTAATTTGAACGCCAGATCCTTTACAAATGCTCTACCGTTCGATTAGTCTTTTTTGACATGCATTTATTCTTAAACCAACTAATTGCTGGCTAGGAATCAGCAGAGAGCTTTCTGCTTTGTCTCACAAATTCTAACTAATGCTAATGGAAACCATATTGTTCAAAGCATTCGCCTTCTTTGTTAGTCTCTTATATTTATGCTAATGTGGAGAATCATCTGATTACTTTGTAAAGGAGAGGAGGATAGACTGTGCGTCAAAATGCTCATTTACCACTCACCTTCCATTAAGGCCTTACTATTCTCGAACTTGATCTAAGCTGAGAAGCCCAGACGTTTACGTCTGTAAATCTTTTAGCAAATCAAACAGAATGCTAAAAATAGTTATAATTACCACCTATGCTTTGAGTAAATGATAGAGATGTTGACGCAAACATGCTTCTAACAGTTTTACACGTCTTGCACAAGCTCATTGTAATGGCCTGATGGTCTTTAACCTAAAAATAAGCGTTCAAGCAACAAATAATCGCTCTACACATAACTATTACACTCTTAAAAAGAGTGGTCAGGCTTTTAGAGCGCTTCACTTGTTTTGCTTTTTTCGAGGACTAATTTTTGTCAAGATATGGTTAAAAATTAGAAACGGAAGTAGACAAATTGATTGGAAGCATAGGCGAGGAAAGTAGAAAAGAATGTTACAAATTTATGATTGCGAAGATTTTTTTACAAGAGTATTGTTCTTTTTAAGAGGGAATTTGTAAAACGTAGTGCATTTTTCTGTAATCTACTGCACCACTAGGAATTAACATCATTTATCGAAATCGCTGAGCGATGGATTAAAAAATATTTTGCCAAGTAAAGAATATGCACATTGTTGCATGTTTCGTTTTAAAGAAATTCTTCTTTGAATCAGTTGTAACAGTAATGCACACTTTGAATACTCTAAGTCCTTTTCAAAGCATTTACTTGCTGCTTTACATGCACAGACGTTAGTACGAAGCAGAAATAACTGGCGCTAGGTGCAACTATTCACTTGATTTTGATAATCGTACCAACTGTATAAGCATAGCGCTATCTTTAACTTCTCTTTAATTGAAATGATGGCCAATTTTTGATAATTAGGCTGTAGGATGAAATGTAGCATTGCAAGCTAAGACCAAAAAGGTTGTAGAACTAATGCAAACTAGATTTATTTTAAGGACTCAAATTCACGCTTTTAAAGTCTCTATTGGCTCACATTTTGCTAAATACTGCTCAAAATTTTTGTCTGAGAGAATAACTGCTTCACGTTGAGGCACACACACACACACACACTCGATTTTGGACACTTGTGCAGAAATTAAGAAAAAAATTAATTGCCAAAGCTTTAATCAATTTGACTTGGAGCATTTTTTTGGGACAACGGTTTTGCGCCCAACTCACAAGACATACCCAGACACCAGAACTGGCAATGCGATACACTTTAAGCCCTGACAGTGCTTTGAGTAATGCTGAATACTTGCTTGTCAGTACTTTTATGATTTTGTGTCCAAATTCTATGACCGATCATAACTTTGCTTTAATTTTGATTATTTTTAACAAATATACATATCCTTAGTTTTTGAAGCTGAGGGAATCATCAGTCGCTGGTTTTTACCAGCCAAAGGCTTTTAATTAGACCGCTCGACTGCTAGGTTGTTGAAACAAATGCGCGCTTTTAAGTGATAGTGGCAAATTTTTTCACGGCCCAACCCATGAACACAAATGGGCAAAAGTACCAGTCATCACCCAGCAACCAACCGACCAATGCATGTAGAAGGGATCACCGTGCAAGTTAGCACCAAGCCTTTCCTAGGAGGCCACATAAATCCCACTAGTTGCTCCTAGCGACTTGTCGATAGTAGCAACGTTAATGTGTGGCCGCGGGCGTAACAGTTGCCATTTTATCATAGACTAATTGCTTTGTTATTCTTCGCGTAGTGACTCACCCCATCCAGGCAAACTTTCCATCAAGCCGCAATTGGCCCTTTCTGGTTGAAGGACCCTAGAAACGTTACATACACACACACACACACATGTGTGTGTGTGTGTGTGTGTGTGTGTTTAGTGACTTCACAGTTGCCCACGTGAAAAATAAAAAGTCCTCTCGACTTAACGCAGTTTTAAGAGCACTTTCCATGAAGTGAATCTCGTAAAAATTGTCCTTTTGCATACACCCTCTTTTTAGGCATCTGTAATTACAAAATAAGCGTCCTGAGCTTTTAAGGGACTTTAAAAAATGCAATTGTTTTAACATTCAAGTGAGCAAACGGTGATTGGTTGGTCGATTTCGATTTAATGAAAGGCTTTATTAAGTCGTGTGATTTGTAAAATTACTATAAGTAACGCAGAAACTAGTCTTGAGGGAACAAAATTATGCAATATCCAAAATTGTTTAATCCATTTCGCATTGAGTAAATCACTTTTTTGAAACTCGCTTATTATTAAGCGTAGGGTGGTCGATCAAGGTACACAATGATCTGAGGATGTGTGTGTTCTTAAGTCGCCCAAACGAGACTTTCCTTATCTCCTATAAAGCAACATGTGAGGGCATAAATTAGGAAATTCGCCTGCTTTAAGCAAAGGAATCTGCATAGTTCCGCAGTCAACAGGTAATGCTATAGCACTAAACGCCCCACTAATTATAACTTACAAGTCTTCCCTTACCTCGACTGCAGTTTCAGGGAGGGTCAAAGGGGTCTAATTAGTTGTCCAAACCGTACCCCTTTCATTCTAAACGCACACTATTTTTAAAATGCCGCTTTAAAATAATGTCTAATTAGCTATGCATTAATGCTTTGGACTATACATTAGACTTGTTCCAAGCAGTACTAAAAATAGAATCTGATTTCAGAGTTCGGAAGAATATACCAATTCGAGGTTGCCGCCTACAATAACATCGACATTGGGGTCCCAGCACAGCTGAACATCACGACACCAGAAAATGGTGAGGTTATTGCTTTAAGTAAATTAATCTATTGTTGTTGATACAAACGTTTATTAATATTGCATAGATTTTGAAATGGCCCATAATTACAGGTTAGCAGGAAGCATTTGACATTCACTGATAACTTTCCTTGAAGGTTGCTTCCAAGACGTGCTTCCTTTATGTACTCAAGTTTTTAACGGTCCAACAGGGGCAGAGGAATCGAGTTTCTGGGTCGCCTGTTTTGTTAAAAACTAGTTCACTTTTTGTTCTGGCTGGTCATTAAGATTAGGATGCACAAGAAGTATTTACCGCCGTCAACAAAGGTTTTATTATACATTTTAATCGGTATTTTATGTCAAGCTGAAGTCACATCTTACTTCACAGTGCTATTACTTGATTAACTTGTACTTTAAAATAAGCATATCTAAAGCAAATGTATGAAGAGCTTGTGATGTTAATTCTACAAATAATAATTAAATAATGAATGATCATGTACTTTGGTTCAACATTACTGAGATGGGAGTACATTTCCGACTTCCACAAACATTTTACTAAAATAAATTAAGTATGCTCCTAAAATTTTACCAATGTATGCATTTTAAAATGTAAAACTGCGTTTGATGCTATACGGCTGTTCCAAGTGCTTTCATCCTGTGCAACATTGTGACCACTGGAATTGCTAGGAGGGTGGGTTGTGTGACAACCCTCTGCTCATTTCTGGTCTCTAATTACTTCTTATTTCTCTTCTTTACGAATGCACAATAGTTCCGGGCAGTTTTCCTCTGCATTTACGCGTAAGAGGCCTTTCTACAAATTCGGTCGAGCTTTCGTGGTCTCCGCCACCAAAGGAGTCAAGAAATGGCATCATTATTGGCTATCAGGTGGGGCTTTAATCAACATTCCTAATAGTTAAGGGCTGAGGTTTTTTTTTTGGTTATGAAGTTCACTGCATCATTACTTTACAAAGGCAGCCATTGCATAGCCAGCAAAACGGTGGAACTCAACGACAAAAGGATTAGCTTTAGAGTTACGAGAACTAGGTGCACCTTCAAATAATATTTCAGTGTCAACAACTTTTTTTGGCATAAAACACTGACTTCAGAACCCCATTTCACTTGACACAAAATCCATAGAACGTCATAAATGTTATTTACTTCTTCCGTTTTAAAAAATGGCTTTAACAAACTTTGTTACTGTATTCTGCTAGAATACTTCACCCAAAGAGGTTTATGGTGGACCACCACGAGAAATCATTGATGTATGCCATTGTGCCAGTGAAGGTTTCATTACAACTGCATAAAAAATTAGGGTAATGAGGGAGTCGCCAATGAGATAAATGGGAAGTAAGGAGACAGGTATTGTGCCATAAAGTTAAGGATAGCCAGTACTTATAAACGCAAGTATTCATTTTTCTGATCTCCCTTACGATATCCAATGATATTTTAAACCGCCAATTCTAGTACCTTGGTTACGTAGCTATGAATTGCCGTATGTTTTACAAAAATATGGCACAATTTGCGGAAATAGCATTAAAAATGTGAAAAGAGCGCACGAAAAGCACAAGGGTTTACATGAGGTGGTTAAAGGCAACAGAAAATGAGCTTTAGCAGCAGCTTTGCTACTGTGGCAGCCTTTGGGTTTAGTTACGGTAACAAAAATCAGGCAGGCTTACATTAATTAATTAAAATTGCCGTAACTTTAGGATATAAAAATAAGTGGCATGGAATGTTATTTGATTTCTGGCGCTCCTTAACCAACAGATACTACTGAAATCTGATGTGTTATGGAGCTAAAATCCCCACTAATTAATGTTCCAGTTTTTAACATACGGTAGCTAGGCGCTGTTTACACGCTTAAATGCGAAACAACTTATTTAACTCATCAATTTGTTTTTTGCACAAACTACAGGTAAATGGAAGTGGATTAATAAGTTTGATAACAGTATGACAGTATTTCTTTGTTTGGCTAGGTGCATTACTACGAGTTCAGCTCACCACAAAACACAGCTAATTATCAAAATACCACCCAGCCTTTTCTACGGATCGACGATCTACAGGAGCGAACAGTTTACACCTTTCGCGTCAGAGCCTTCACCAGTTCAGGCCCGGGACCCTGGTCTGCCTCAAACACTATCCGAACAACAGCCGATGGTGAGTCATATTGGGAGAAATTTTCTAAGAATCTTTGTCAAATTGCCTTTTTTATTAAATATAAGATCCAGAATTTTTGCAATATTGTGGAATTACAGTTGCACTTGATGTGTATTACGTCGTTCAAAAGCTACAAGAAAGTGTAAGTTCTCTGAGTGAATCCTGAAGACTCTTGTGCTATGACTTTTCTACGGCAACCATAAACGGTAATGATGGTCGTATCACGCCAAAATCTTAAGTAAATAATGCTGAGTTGCTAATTTTGCTTCAGTTCCGGATCCTCCGACTCATATAAAAGCTGAGAGAATTAATCACCGTCAAATCAAGGTAACTTGGAGTCTTCCGCGGCGTTCGACCTACCGTATTAGCAACGCCTTTCAGCAGCGACCCGTGCCGGTGACGGGCTTTCGCATCTACTATGCAGCCCATGATAATGTGGTGGATCCTTCCAGTAAGCGCATTCTCGAGGTGGGAGCAGTAACGATGGCTACTTTGGATGACGTTTCACCGGCGGAGAGTTACAGCATTAAAATTCAATCGCGTGGAACCGATAAACGATTTGGTAACTGGAGCGACCCGGTTATAGTAAGCGCTAGTCGGGACAGTGAATATCACCCTCGTCGGGTGACAGAACTGCGGTGTTTTGGGGTAAAATCGTTGGAGATGACCAATCCCACAGAGGCCAGCATCAAGGTTACCTGGTTGCCACCGGCTGATCGACGTGTGTTGAAGGAGTATGAGGTATTCGAGCAATGCCCTAGTAAGGTTGTCGCACAATAACCAGCAGGTCTTACTATTAAATTAAAAAAAAAGCTCCAAATGCTGTACAAATCCATGCCAACGCGCTTATCCTTAAAGCTCTGTTTCTTAAATTTTAAGAATATTAATGCTTTCTCTTTTTAATGCCATATGAACAAAAGGGGATAGTGAAATTGTATGCTAAAACACCGCTGCTTTCTCTGACATTCAACGTTTCATTTGAGGCGGTGTGTCTTTGAAATTTTGGTAGCTCTTTCTCCAAGTTACGCAAAATTTAAATTCGGAAAGTCATCAAGTGCAATTAAAAATAGCTCTTGCATTTGTCAGCTATTTATTTAGACAGGCGCAGCACTCCCCAGTAATTTGGTGAAACTGCTTCTCAACTTTTGGATAAAACTCAACCCAAATCACATCGAGGCGTTAATTAAACGCTTCCTTAAATTAAAAATGTCGACTCTTTAAGGAGACCTGAAAAAAAAGCTTCAAAAGTAATTCGATTGGAAGAATTTAATAAAACCAAATCACACCCTTTAATTTGTAGATCGCTGTACATGTGTACTACAAATTGGCATCTTTTTTATTTTACATTTTTCCACGAACTTTTCACCTCTGCCATGTAATAGGCCTAAAATTGCTATTTTTGCTATTGTAGATTCAAATTAGTGGGATCAAATCATTCATAAATGAGCTGAACGACCCTGTAAGACTAACCCTGGGTCCGCGTAAACTCATTGTCAGTTCAACTAAGCAGTCCACCTACGGTGGACACCTTGGACTACGCGATGACTTTCTGTCCGGAGACCAGGATGCTTTGTTGGTGCATACTATCGACAAACTGGAACCGAATGCCATTTTTGACATCGAGGTACGACCCATCTACGAGACTCCCCTTGATCGGCAGAGAGGTGAGACGGAGGCTCTGTGGGAGCAGACAAGCTGTCGAACTCGAATGCACCGTAAGTGCGTCAAAATGTGGAACACCTAGTTGTTCTGTGCGAATAATTACTTTTGTAGGCAGTCTTAACAAACTAATTTTGCTAAGTTGGTTAGCATTATGCTATTTTTCTTCAATTTGTCTTTTAACAATTGATAAGAGGTTTTTACTAACTTTGATTTGTTTTCCGTGTAAATTTGGCTATCAAGACCTACTGAAATGCCAAGTAAAAGGCTATGATTTGTTAATGACAACTGCTTTACCAGTCAGTAGCTGACTTGCTGTACCTGTGCCACACTTGCCCGTACAGATCTCAAGCACAGGATCCGTAATCAAAACACTGCAATTAAAAAATGATCAGCTAAAGTTAACTGGACACTTGGAGTTCTTCTCAGCTTTGATTTAAGAAAAAAACTATTAATTATAAACAATGCAGTATTATGGGATCGCGTGACAGCATGTTTTTTTACGGGTAACAAAAAATCTAAAAAAGTGGGACTAATTCCAGGTTTACAGGGGGTCACAAAACCCCTTAAGCAATATAAAATTGTTCATAATTACCGTGTGAGAACTACAAGTAGTTTAAAAGTCATAGCCTTCTCCGCCACTAATTTATTCGCATTTATGAAATGTCAGAAGGCGTGCATATGTCCCTTACAAATTACTGTTCACCGGGCTAACAGTCTGAGTGCCTTTTGTCTTTTGTACCGAATTCGTGTGTTGCTAAGTAATTTTGAGGCAGGAATAACTTTCAAAATCGCTGTTAATTAGGTGGCTCCGCTGGGATTTCCAACACACTCTCGGGATAACATTTTGCGGAATTTGCATGGGTTTTAACAAGTTTTACCATACAAAATCATAAATGCAGGCGATTCTTCTTTTCTACCGGCCCTGCTATGAGAAGGTTGGTTGCTTTTAGGCACTTTTATTATAAGCCGAAGGAAGGATACGCGGTAGCAGAGTCGAAGTGTCTAGGATGGGGGCATCTCGGGCTCAGAGCATTGACCATTGCAAGTTTGGCCAGTGTCTCACAGCAGAGGTCAGTATCGGAGTCTGAAGAGACTCCTGCGTCTATTGCTGTCGAGAATGGCTCTTGTGGGCGAGCTCGAAGGGTCAGTGGGATTCTCTGCCGCTGAGGATATAAGTGGACGTTAAACCTAGCGGTATTCTTCCAGTCTCCAAAGTTCACACCTTCTTTGAAGTGAGGATGCTCCGCCAACACCGCCACCAGGATGCCTTTCCTCTTCCTCCCTTCTTCCACCCTTACTGTGAGAAGGCTGGTTGCTTCTAGACATTTTCATTAGAAGCAGAGGAAGGCCATGGGGTAGCGGACTCGGGGTAGCGACCACGTTGGTCCACGATCAGATTAACAATTGTCCTCCCGCCTCTCGCCTACAAAACGCATTTAAGGAACATGCGTATTGAAGTAAATGCACAAACTGATATCATTGTCTCTCGGGAAGAACTGCAGTTTTCCATTTTGTGGCAAGACTTTCGTAGCATTGGCAGACTACTTCTGCGGAGAATCCATTAAATGGAAAAGAGTCTCTGCACTTTTACTGCCTAATAATTACTATGACTTCCAGCCCATAGTGTCAATTAGGCAAAAATAAATTTATTAATTAAAAACCTTTAAAAGATGTAATTATTACTTTATTGCAAGATCATCTAGTCGTATTTCCTTTGGCTGGTGATCCATGGTCTGCATTGATTTGCGTCCTTGGATGCTATCAGAATCGCTTGCTTCTTTGAGGATTGTGTTTGACCAGAGCTCGTATCCTGTTTTTGCTTAACAATGGGCAATCATCTTTTTTTTTAATTTAATGACAATGAAATGTCTATCAGTAATGCAGATTGTGCTTTCGCCTGCCAGTCATGACTAATCCCCAACAGCCATTCTCTCCGTATTCTAATGTAAGATTATTGTCAAGTCTATCATTGCCTGTTAAGCCTTTAAATGCGGAAAAGGGCTCAAAATATGGTAAGTGCATCTGTCCATTAAAGAAGACATAACGAGTTTACTCGCATTTTTATGGCTTTTTGCAAGCTATTTTGGCTATTTTTTTGCCTTACAGCACCCGTAAACATCACAGCACCAGTTCCTGTAGCATTCAAAGCGGATACAAATGAGGTTTTGGTGCGTCTTCTACGAGTTAGCGAAAATTTGGGACCGATTCGTCGATACTACCTCATTATCAGTAGCTTGGAGCGTGCTGGAGTCTTAAGCTTGACGGATCACATAGACTGGCACAGTGAAGTAGGTTTTATGATTAGCAGATAATAGAGTAGACATGACCTAACAGTTTATGGCCAGAATTTAATTCAACATGCTAGTTTATGATTAATTTTTGACATTAATTTGGGCGGATGACTTTCGTCCACTTTTGGAGTTCCATACAATCCCAAAAGGTGCGGAGTTCATGCCACTTTATTTTATTAGGTTAATGGTTGTAAACGCTTTCCAAATGCCTTTTATTGTTTTTTGGTTTCTATATGAAAGAAAAGGCGTTTATTTTGAATGAATGCTGGCATAAGTTAAACATTTCTTTGATTCAATTAAATTTTAAGGTTTTGTTGCTTCACAAAATGGGTGCATTTACGTTTAGTTTGGTTGAACAATACAATTTTTAATAAGAACACTGCAAGGGTTTTGGCATTGTCAGCTTCTGCGCATAGCACCGGACGCAAATGAGGCCGAAACGCGTGTGGCAGCGGAGTTCACTCAATTAGCATTCGACTCGACCCAGCTGGAGGTTCAGGTTGGCAGTCGGGAGGAGGTCACACGAATTCGGCGCTCACTGAGTCAAAGAGGGCCGCCAGAAGTTGGCAGCGTCTCTTCAAAGGTTTTCAATGACGATCCAAGTCAATCTCAATCGGAAATACTGTTATATGATTGTAAGCTGTCAAGGGAGAAACAGTACAAGGTATGGTGCGCTTGCATTTGCGCTATACTCTTACGGAGAACGGACCTCCAATTTACGAAAACTCACTAATATGTTTGACACAGAACACACTGCTTAAAAGTCTTTTTTACAAGGTTTAAGTTAAAGCTTACACTCTCTCCACTCCCTTACTGTGAAGGATAGTTATTCTAAGGCATCAGCAATCTATACGCATTTTGCTTTTTTTTTCTAAAAAAGATTCCATGCATTAATTCTTAACATCGCATAGGGCAAATAAAAAATTTATGAAGATTCAAACTATTGTTCTGGAGATGAATTTTTAATGCGACATGGAAGCCATGTAAGAATGGGAAAAAAAGTTATGGAATAATCACAAACAGGAAAGAATGGAAAGATCGTGATTGTTCGAGGTACAAAATTAATAGCCATGGAATTTTATGTTTTTATTATCTTTATTTTTTTAATGATGTTATTAAACTATTTTAGGCAATACTTCTGGCATGCATCTATCCAGACATTCAGTATTCCATACCTCTTCATAAACGCCCCAATCTCGGCTACAACAATGGAAATCAAGTCATGGTCAAAGCTGTCATTGATCCTGGTGACAAGGGCGATGAATACGAGGATAGCATCAACCCTAATTATTGCTCCTCGAGTCGATGGTCGGTCGCATTCACGCCCGAGGAGCGGCTCATAGTTGCCCGGGCGAATGGCATTCCCGATTTAGCTGGAAGTGGCGGTGGAAGTGCCATTTCCAGTGTTGTAGTAAATCGTACTGGTCCGTCTTTTTTCACCATCATCCTCGTTACTGTTATTATTGGTCTCGCATTGGTTGCTCTCATCTGTATTGCTGTACAATGCTTTTTCAGGTTTGTTAACATACTATGTGAATGTTTTAAAGCCTCTGAGTTGCATAAATGTCTCGAGACATTCTAAAATGACGCGAATACTAGTTCCAACCAACTTGAATAGTTGTTGCGTTCGTAAACAACTACAAACCATCTTTTTAGTGCATTCAATCCCTAGAATTGCTTTTTTAAATGGAGACGTTCTTTTGCTTATAATAAGTGAAACATCACAAGCTATCTTTCCCAATTTTAAATAAGAGCTGATACCGCACATAGACACTTTTGTTGCCGAATTAAAAAAGTCATTACAACCCTAGCCGTATTTGTAATTGCTTTTGACTTGTCAACGGTAAATTATTTCTTTGCGTTTCGTTATTGAATTCAGATTGACACCACTTTATGTAATGTTAATATTGGCCGTGAGAAAAGCTTTTGTCTACTTTCCAGCACCTTGGAACGAGCACTCCAAAGGTCAAATTATCTGGTGCTAATGCATTTGTTTTGGTTGACTTCTTGTCGGGCATAATAATTATTTTCCGAGTAGTTTGCATTACTTTGAATATGCTCTAAAGTAATCGTTAAAAAATGACTAATTTGACAAACTGACACTGTTATAATTTTTTTAACTACATTTGTCAAAGGCGTTGAGATCGACGCATGTAGAAGATACAAGTTATTAAACGGTGCGGTGAGATTGTTGGTAAAAAGTTTCCCGAATAAGAAACGCCGATCCTTTATGGGAGAGGCTAGCAAGACAGCAGACCGGCAGAAAGACCACATATTCCTGGAATTGGGTTTAAATGTGCCTTTCCTTTATTGATGATCCTGTGGTATAGCAATTTAAAATGACACCTTCGATGAGGTTTTGGAGTTAGTAATGGACGAACAGAAATAAGGGCAGCTATTCCCATTGTCTAGACGAAGACCAAAGCAACAACGCAACTCTATCGGTGCAAAACTGCCCAAGACGGACAACAGTTTGAAGGTGCCGCTTATGCCACCGTCGCATCATAAAAGCCTCGCGCCTGGCATTGATCCCGTTGAAATGCACTCCGTTGAAATTCAAAGTGGAAATGGTTGGTTTGGCAAACGAATTCTGCTTAAATTTTTGTTCTTTTTTTCTAATAATAAGAGCAATCCTTCTTTTGCCTAGCCTGATATAATTAATTTCGTGTAGCATCTTCCCAACAAACCATATTATTGTTAATTATTTACCAAAGGACTTGTCACACTTTTGTGGTAATAAATTAAATGCTTGCGTTTTATGGAGCATTAGTTATGATTGACCGTGACGTTCCAGGGCGATCCCGAAAGCGCTTTGATTGTGCTTACTTGCTTTGATGCTGCTGTGTATGTGTACACAAACCTTAAGTGCTATTTTATACGTAGTTATAGAGGCTTAAATAATAGCGTCACTTGAAGGCAAGGGAAGGTACAATACTAGAGCAGATTAACAGGTATTCAATGGACAGAGGGAACGGGGCTGCTGGCATGGCGATAGGGCCACCGAAGTCACCGAAACCGGCAGTCAGAACAAACAAAGTATTGCAGCGAGGATTAGTTTATGTCTTTTATGGATGGTTGCTTCTAAACGGGAATAAATTCTTTGGTTAGTAAGCACATGGTGGTGAGGCAGTTTTTTTCAACTTACAGATTACACTGCGGACTCAACTTCACCTGGTAAGTGAATACCGACACAGTTTATTGCCGGTGCCTTTAAGTTAGCTTTATTCTCTATTGAAATTGGGTTTTTTTTTACTAAACTTGATAATTCACTTCCTGTATGCTTGTGCACAACCAATCCTCAGTTTATTGGGCAGTTTACAAAAGTAGGCTGCCTATTTTTAACCATGGGCTGTAAATTACAACAAATTCTCAAGAATAGCATGTTTGCTAAAGATTGCAGATCGTTAATTGTAATTTTATCATTGGCACAGTTGTATTGAAAAGATTTTCATTCGCACAAAAGAAAATGGTAATTTTAAGTGAATATGTTCTCCACAATATGCCGAAAATAGGTGGATCAAATGTATTACGGGAAATGGTGGATCGCATTAAATAAGTTACCACATCTTTACCATTGAACCTCATTGTTATCCCCAAGATTGAAATCTATGCTGGTTTTTAAGGCGTTGATAATCACACCTCCATACTCTAGCTAATTCTTCGCACCCACCTGGCATTCGGGCATCCCCGACACCACAAACCTCGAAAGCGCTCGAGACTGGACCGCCTGTGCAAGCGCTCTCGACGCCAGAAACGCCGCTTCGACAGGCGCCACAGTCGATGCTGGGTCAAACCCTGCCCAGCCAATCACCCATCTCTCTCAGTCATCTGGCTGTTCATGTGGCCAACCTCAAGTCCTTCGACAATAACGGCCTCTACAAGGAGTATGAGGCCATCGACTCAGGCAGTGGCTTCACATGGCAGCATGCCAATATGGAATTGAATAAGGCCAAAAATCGGTACGCCAACGTCATTGCTTACGACCATAGTCGAGTGGTTTTGAGCCAACTGCCTGGAGTGCCGTGCTCAGATTACATCAACGCCAACTACTTGGATGGCTATCGACGATCAAATGCCTACATTGCTACCCAGGTAAGAATGATATTCAATTTGGTAGACACCTTTTTGTCTGCCAAGTAGAAAGATGTGCCTGCTTTTTAAATTACTGTACTGCAATCCCAAACTAATGCAAGAGGTCGGCTTTTGTCCTGTGCTACAGGTGAATTGTTGACTATATTTCAACATCCACATCACATTTGCTACTGCCTTTCTTTCCATCCAAATTTAAAATTGTGTGAGCATTCCAGTTCCCTTGGGATTTCTTGTTCAAAACACTCATTATTAATTGAGTAGTGATTGCATTATTATTAATTTCTTTACGGGACTTGTTAACAAAAGTAGCGAATGTTTTTTTTTTTTCATGTTGTTTGGAATCCTCAAGTTCAAGCACTCCCTCTTTAAGATGTCAGAAATGCAAAGTAATTGTGGTGAATCTAAACTGTCTGCTTTTTTTGGCAGACAAATTAATTCAAAGGCTTAGCTAATAAGATTAAAAGGCTAAATGGGGATATTTTATTAAAATAAAAATCCCGAGTGTCTTTTGTTAATTTCATAAAACTATTCCCAAGTGAGACAAGTCCATAAACAGTTTTGTGAAGCCCTCCGGGTATAATTGCAAGCTTTGGATAAGGTTTATAACAGTCCGAAAAGAAAACTCTTTCTGCCTTGTTTTAGGGACCGCTTCCCGAGACGTTTGGTGATTTCTGGCGTATGGTGTGGGAGCAGAACTCGAGAGTGATTGTTATGATGACCAAGTTGGAGGAGCGTGCGCGCCTTAAGTGTGACCAATACTGGCCTTCTCGTGGCACCGAAATATACCAAATTTGCCTCGAAAACGAATCCAAATCGCCTTTGATCGACTTTACTGCCTTTGCAGTGACTCTTTTGGATGCAACCGACTACGCCTATTATACTATTCGCACATTTAGCCTTCGAAAGATGGCTCCAACCTCTAATACTGGCGAGACGGCTTCACAGAACCTTAACAGCAGCTACACTGATGGTCTAGAAAATCTTCAACCACTGTCAGAATCGCGTCAAATTAAACAGTTTCAATTCACCGCATGGCCTGATTGTGGAGCTCCTCAGCAGCCACAACCCCTTCTCCTCTTCATCCGTCAAGTCAGTCAGGCGCGCAATGCTCTTGAACAGCAGCAAGTTCAGCGAGGCCAAGACAGTGGCATTCCTGCAAACGTGGTCACGAGTTCCGTCTCTGCTCGCCTAGGACCTACAATTGTCCATTGTTCTGCTGGAGTTGGAAGGACGGGTGTGTGTTCACTCAATTTCTTATTTCAACGCCGTTTGACCATTCGATTTCGCAGACCATTCGATTTCGCATGCTTGAGACCCTGATGGTGCCTATCGGACTTTTTTATCACAAAGTATATTCACCTATCAAAAGCAATTCGTTTAATGCATGCATTAACAATATACGCATATGAGATATAAATAGTTAATCTAATTTTTGAGACAAAAGTGATCTTTCTCTGCCCCATGCCTAATGGCATTTGTCACAAGTGCTTAAACCTAATTATATTTGTTGATTCTGCCATCCTCTGGGATGAACAATTTCTTTCGACGATATTATTCTTGGCGTTTGTCTAAATTATCGTAAAATTGTACTGTGAATGCAGTAGTAACCTCATACTACTTAATAGTACGAGTCATTGAAGTCCCCTGTAAGGCTGTTCGTGCACATTTCGGTTGAAGGACTGTGTGTGCGGTGTTTGCCAATCCAGGAGGTGATTGGTAGCTGAGATTTACATCAATCCTGTGGAATTTTAGGGCACTTAAATTTTTTGGTAAACCTTTTGCAGCTCTACTCACATTCTTTCATTCCTAAATGTGTGGACCAACACCTTTTTATGCCTTTAGGTGGAACAGAAACACTCTTTTCACCACAATTTTTTAAATTTTAGCTACTAATTGTTTTTTTTGTTAAATCTTTATGCATGTAATAGTGCGTCAATTGCTGTCTTTTCGTGACAGCATTGTAAGCCTCGCCTGGTGCTCTTTCCCGGCGCCAGATCTAATTATGCAGGAAGCAAAGTCTTTCTCCGTGTTTGGATTTTTTTATGCGCAGTAAAAATACACAACATGAGACTGAAAAATCTACCTAGTGATGTAAAAGCTCCTAATAAAGGCCTCTTCAAAAAGGATTATTAAAATTAACCTGTTATTCATCCTTCCCGTTTACTTGGAGACTGAGTCTTGGTGTTGGCGAAATTGGAATGCCAATGATTCTGCCCAGCAAAGTATCCACATGCAGCGTTCTTAAAGTTAACCTAACGAGTTATAACAATTAAAACTCCTTTTTAATTTGTGTTGAAGGCGCCTTCATAGTCATAGACTCACAACTAGATCGCATCAGAGCCGAAAACACGGTGGACATATTCGGTGCCGTGAGTCGAATGCGAACTCAACGCAACTTCATGGTACAAACAGAGCAGCAGTACGCCTTCCTCTACGAGGTCATGGTCGAGGCCGTGCAATTGGCAGGCAGCGAGGTGACCGCACACAACCTCTACAATTATGTCATGAAGCTGCGTCAACTCGCGCCCACTTCAACGCTCAGTATGTATCTTGGCGACCACGCCACGAGGGGCGCTTTGAAAGGCAACTTTCCCACCAACATAACTGCTCTAGAATTGGAATTTCAGGTTGGATTTGATTACGCTTTGTCTGGCTTGTTCACACCTTAAAGTGCTTTATACAATTTATACTTTTTTACAAAGACTGGCAATGATAATGTGTGGTCTTAGTGTTTGCAAGGAGAGATAGATTAACGTCTTAATCATGTTTTCTACTCTGTTTTATATTTATCAGAGTGATTTTATCGCTGTAAAGGCGTTAGATTAGCTAAGGTCACTGTGGCACCCCGAGACTTCTCTGAAGGCTGATTAGACATGCCAAGGAGGTGGAATACACGTATTTGATTAACAGAAGGAATTAAGGCTATCGAAACTGGGAGTTAAACGAACAAACAACGTATTACAATTACGAGGCAAAATTAACTCGTTTTGATGAGTTTTGGGGATTTTCGCACAAACCTTCAACAGGCGGCATTCAAAAAATAAGTTTCAAGTGGGAAATTTCGTTTCACCACCAATCACATGCATTCAATTTTTACTTTGCTTCAGGTTTCGACAAAGCCTTTTGAGCCTCTTAAAATTGAGTGGTAAAATATTTTCGCATCTCACATTACTTCTGATATACAAGGAACCTGGTAATGTCTTTGTGAATAAATAATTAATAGACATCCGAACGCTTTCGTTTTCGCAATTTATGGCGGTGTACAACAATTTTGGTCTGATTTCGTTTCTTCTCAGTTTTTACAAAGTAAAATGTTACAAACATGAATAAGATGATGCAATTGAGAGTTCTATTTAACTAATTTTTCTTATGATCGCGTTGGTTTAGCGTCCAATTCAAGCAATGATTGTGAATGTTCTGTCTATTTCAGCGAGTCTCGATAAACCTTCAGGTGTTCTCTCAGTGCACCAGCGCACTACTGCCTGAGAATCGCAATAAAAATCGACTGGATTCAGTCCTGCCCTACGAATACAATCGAGTTGTTCTCTCCAAAGTGCGTGGAGTGGAAGGCGCCGACTACATTAATGCCAGCTTTGTTGATGGTTATTGGCACGAGAGAGCCTACATTGCCACCCAGGCTCCATTAGCTAGCACAACCAAAGACTTCTGGCGCATGGTGTGGGAGCACAACTCGCCTATCATTGTAATGTTGAGTCAAGTGGTTGAGAATGGACGGGAGCAGTGCTTTCAATATTGGCCTTCGGAGCGTTCACAACGCTATGAACAGTTTCTTGTCGAACCAATGGTGGAATATAATATGCCTAGTTTTGTTCTACGTGAATTTCGTATTACCGACACACAGGACGGCCAATCACGAACATTGCGACAATTTCAATTTTCTGATTGGCCAGATAATGGAATTCCTATTTCAAGAGCTTCTGAAACTCTCATTGAACTAATCTCCCAGGTTCACAAAACACAAGTTCAATTTGGCCAAGACGGTCCCATCACTGTACATTGCAGGTGAGTAAGTTTATTTAGAAAAAAAAATTAACCAAAATGCACTTTAATGAATACCTGATTGAGTTGAATCGCTATTGCAGCGCCGGCGCTGGTCGTACAGGTATATTTGTTGCACTGAGCATTCTCCTAGAAAGAATGCGATGTGAGGGTATGGTGGACCTTCTACTGACAACACGACTTCTACGATCACAGCGGAGTCACATGATTGAGGATGAGAGTCAATATGCCTTCTGTTACACCGCACTTCTGGAGTTCCTTGCCGCATTTTAATATTGACGAGTTTAAAAATTCCCACTTCCCCCTATCCGCCTACCCTTTCAACATTCCAGCTAAAAGTTTAGCTGTTCATATGTACGCCTATGTGTAGGCAGTTGATTTAATGTTTTCTTGCAGATTACAAACCCATGCTATATGGTGTGTAAATGGTTCTTCAAAGTTAATAAATATCTTATGTTTTACTAGTTATTCTTGGCCAAATAGGATATACTCTCAACACCGTCAAAAAGCTTGTTAAACTCCCATAGCAAATGTCAATTTGAATGTTTCTAAAACTATAATTACAACTCTCCGTTCGTTTTATAAATCGTAAAACAAGTAACAACGTACCAGATAGGAGTCCACGTAACGGCCAAGAGCCTCCCAGCCCTCGAAACATGACAAGGAGACGTCGACACGGTTGGTTGAGTAGTTTCGTCTACTCAAGTCCTATAACCCGTGCCAGATTCCGGCCGGAACGACTTCGATGTGTCAGATATCACAACACAGGCATCTCCGTAGATAGCCAAACTAGCATTCGCTTCATTCAAAAACTGCTAGGAAAACAACCCACTCCCAGAGTGCGTGAATTTCTCCGCCGTAGCTGCGACAAACCATTGACGATGAACCGCAAGCATCTGCCAACAAGCAGTCGAGTTTCGTCGGGCAACTTCAATGGCTTATGGGAGATCATTTCAGATATACCGTTTTACCAAAAAGAAAAGTTCAGAAAATCTGGGATTTTAAACCACAATGATTCCTCTCCCGCTCCCCAACTCAAATATCCGTCAAAATACAATCAAATATCATAGCAACATTTCATAAAAGTGTACATATACACGAAGTCACGGAGGAAGAGACGACTGCTAATGCAGGGGTTTGCGCACTCTCTTCTGTAAAGACGCCTTAACCTTCTTTTGCATCAACTGCATGCAAGCAATTGCGTCTTCTTTGCTGTCGTGACCAGCCTCTGAAGAAAAAAAATATTAGGCGGGTTCAGCCTTTTGAAGGCAGTAGATCTTATACACGGATTCACTCGGTCAGGCAATCAAGTGCATTCTTGCAATTTTCGTACAGTCGATGGAATTGTATTTGCGAATTGCATACAAATGCTTTCGAGCCATAGGGATGCGTCAGACCACCGAAATGTTGCCCTACTTTACTATCCCTCGAGCTTATCCTCATGAAACTGGTTGAGACCAATTCCAAGATTACGGAAACTAGGACCTAAATAAATTGCTGACGATTTAATTCGGCTCATGTTCGTAAAGATCCCTTGTTTTCTAACAGTCATGAAAAGCTGAGCTCCAAACCATTGAAACCCCTACGGCTCCTTGCAAAAGGAATGCAAGTGCCAATGGTAATTTGTTTCCAAGGAAAAAACATCTTGCCTATTTTCAACAGTCATTCACTTTTTGCATAAAATCTCAAGAACTTATTTGACTGCCCATGAATTGTTACCTCTCACCAATTAAAATTACCTCAAAAATATCCACAAAAGAACAGAAAGAATATTTTTCAGGTCTCTTCGTGATTCTTAAGCAAAAGCTGGCATCGGTCACCCTTAGAAGTGGCTAATGAAGGAATTTAAATGCTAAATAGGCTGAGTTTTCCGTCTGACGATAAGTACTACTCCAAAGGAAAAGAGACGCCAAAGTGAGGAAAAAAAGTCTACTAACCATCATTTTGGATGAGCTGTTCCAAGTATTCACTGACGATAGTTCGAAGAGCCCGTTTGTAGGGTAACCCCCTCCGGTGAGGAAAGACGATTGAGGTGTCAACCACTTTGCTGTGAATGAACTAGCAAGGAAAGTTTTATAAGATAAGCCGGAGTCATTATTGTTGAGCTGAAATAAATTTACAGGTAGAGGGACCAGACGAAATTTGCCAACCCTTTAATTCGATACTAAAAGTGCGTAAAAGGAGAGCTTGGCTCGCCGAACTCAGGTAGCACTTCACGTTTTTCAACTTCTCTAACCAGCATAAAATCCTCATTTAAAGGTATATTGCTGTGAATTAGAAATGAAGCATAAATCTAGCAGACTTTACTCACAGAATTCAACTCATGCTTAAGAAGAGGTTAACAAAAAGTTTTCGTAGGTTCAATGAAAACCTGATCATAAAGAACCCCAACTAGGCATTTAATCATGGCAACAAATTTAAACAAAGGCTAAACCCTAGCAATGGCACCACAAAAGAATTTCCGAGTTTCAAGAAACACTTGACAGGCGTCTGATTCAACGTATGGAATTTTAACTATCCCAAAGATAACGCGATTCGAGTGCCTACCTTAAGGGCAGTGAGGTCATTTTCCAGACTGTGACCAATGAGGATAGTATCCTCGTCCCAGAGTTGCAAAAGCTCCATCTGTACATCAGTGATTTGCAACTGCGAAGCCTCTAACTGTTCGATCGAGAGACCCGAGAATCGCGTATTCGCGTCAATAATGGGATTTAGAGGTCGAATGACTCTATCCATGACTACGTTCAGATTTGTGTCAATCACTGTAACGCGGGCCAGCTCACAGCTAAAAAGACCGCAGAGTGAGTAAGCTAGATCGGAGCGCCAGTGTCAAGTGTAATTGAATAAGTGGGTGAAGGATCAAGTTTTTTGAATAATACTATAACTGAGCTTTGATTACTTGCTGTAATTTAACCACAATGGCTCTTCAGTCTTCAAAGAGGTGGCACTCCCACTAACGGCCAATCAGAACCTCCGTGAACTTTTAACTATATGCATATCATATGATGACAACCTCAAGCCCAATATTAACATTTGACAACTGATTTCACCCATTTTTTTTGGTTCTTAAAAACTAAGCAACAAATACTTTCGGAACGCCTGCGGTTCAGTGGCACAAAATAAATCATTCAGTCAAGCAAAATATCCTAGCCATTGCCAAGATAGCATGCGGTGAGAAGAAAATATTACTACCAACCCTCCAGTGGTATAGACCATTTCGCAGTCGAGAGAGTAGACATTGACCCTCGGTTCGCCGGTCAAATTGTCCACAGCAGGGGGGAGAGTTGTTAGGTACCCCTCCAGATCACACCACTTATTTGTATTGTTTACGTGACCTTTAGGGGCGATCTGGCAACCCTCTTGTCCACTCTCAGCTTGGCAACAGGTATAGCGTAAGTCAAAACCCGAGCCGGGCACTAAAAAGGAAAATAGGTTTATCAGAAAGATATTTTTTAATCGTGTGCTTAGGCTCACGAGTTATTCAATCAATTGTGGCCTTTACCAGCACGGCGTCATAGCCTTCCATCCACCCCCCTGACCCCTCTGCCTTAAATGACAACGAATTACCTTAATGCGTCTCCATCAGCATTAAATGAACTTCAGATAATGATGGGGGGAGGGAATAAAATGATGACATTACTCTATGCCAAGATAACCTTCGTTCCATTCCTTTTCTTTTTTAAAAAGTATAAGGCTGAGTCAGTCACTATTGCAACAATAACAGCTCATAGTTAACAAACACTACTGAAACTGTTAAAATGTGATCAGTAATTGGTGAAAAAATCACTTACTTCTTCGCCGCACTGGTTTGCCCCAATGATAAAGACACTCAGTTTTCCCAGTTGCAACCCCGAATTCATCAACTTCATAGGCTTTGCCACACCGACAACAAATGCGCTTATTGGCTAAAAAAGGTGATCATAAATAAAAATGATTGCCAGAAAGTAGTTAATAAGATAAAAATAACAAGATATACAAAAATCACAAGTGAAGTGGTTAGCTGGCGTACTCATATATAATTCCACAGCATTTTTCTTCTCGTCAGGAACAGCAATAATCGCTTTGCCTCGAGGAGCCCCTTTCGAGTTATCAGGTCGAGGAAAATTGTTATGAATGAGTTCCTCCTCGGTCAGAAGGAAAGGCTTTAACTCTTTGTGAAATGTGGGACCTATCAATCGAAGTAGATTTTCGTGATTAATAAGGCATTCCACTTCATGAAAGGTGTTACAATAAGGCAACACAAAAGCTACTACATCACACTACTTTAAGTAATTCCAAAAGTGTTCATATTTTTGCACACGTAACCCATTCAAAAATGCACCAAAATACTTTAGCATACGAATCAGTTATTGTCATCTCACTTTCATGACCGGCAAACTTAAAATTGAACAAAGTCCCTGGATTAACAATACTGCCAAAAAAGGCATGAGCAGAAACTGTAAGTTTGCGCATATCTCATTTCCATCTTACCTTTGACCATTTCATCGAGGTTCCCATCCGATGAACCGGCCTCCGTAGCTATCATTGGCTTTGCACTGTGCTTCTCAGGCGGTGGCGCCGACTTGGTTTCGTAAGCCGGTTTAGAATCTAAGCTTTTAATAAAGTTGATGACCGAATGAAGATAAGCAAGACGATTCTGAGCCCTGTCATGGAAGGCTTGCTCTTCGCGCAGCGCCTTCGGAACAGAAAAGTGATAGTTGTATTAAGTAGTTTTCAAAGAAAAACCCAAAAAGCTGTCACTACCATGTCATATGCTTCTGGCGTAGACGCACATATCCTTATGCAGGCTTCAATGAACTGCTCGAGATAACGCTTACGAATGGGCATCGGGATTTTGTTGCTTGGTCGCAGTGGCTGTTTGGGGCGAGTTTGAGGTAGAACTGCTGACGATTCTGAGGCGGATTCCACATGCAATGACTAAATTATGTGATCAAAATCAATAATAGATAGCAGTTACCGGTGCTGGCCTTGGTAGAGACACTCGGTGGAGCGATGGAGGCAGTGGTTCTTTGGGGTTGTCATACAAATCGGTATAAAGAGAAAGAATCTTCTTGCGTTTTTCAGCAACATCAGTCAAAGCTTCCGCTGTTGAGTGCTTTCTGACTTTACAAGTATGCGCGGAAGAGCATTCAGAATCAAGGGCCTCATTTCCTGGCGCAAATTGGGAAGGGGAATATCCAAAAGTTTTGCTGGGGGTGCTATCACTAGTTCTGGTCGGTACAACGGGGGAGTAGGTGGGAACATCGGAAGTAAATAATGTTGAAGGAACCGGTGCGTAGGCTTCGATAAAATTGGTTGGTGCATATCGATCGAGTTCATTAATGGGAGTAGGGTTATAAACTAATCCGGAAGCCCTTCTCTTGGACTCATCCAAGAGCCGAATCGGTGTAGGAGTATACGATGGAAACGAAGGGTTGTTGTCCATTTCTAAAACGCAAATATTCTGTCTAAAGTGGCCATATTTCAATAAAACAAATCAAAACACGGAAACACATGATTACCCGGATTTTAGCAACGAAAAATGTTACGATAGCGATAAAAATCCACACCCACGTCAAGAAATTTGCTCAAATTTAGGAATAATACAACGTTATGAGGCACCAGAGAAATCTTTTGCAGTAGCAGTCCTATTTCATAAAAATATGTAAACCAGTTAGTGATCACCCCATCAACTAAACACTGAGATATTGTACAGTAAGCAAGCTGGAAACATTCAACGCTAACCACCATAGTCTGTGGACTAGCCCAATCCCATAAACAAATTTTGAACAAAAACGCCCGAGTGACAACCGAGACACACCTTGCGAAGATATGTCGAAAATATCGCCAGTCCAATAAGATGGTTAAAACAGCTAAACAAATTTTTTCTTTAAATGTTTTTGCATACCTGCAGCATTTTTATTTTTGTGCTTTTGTCGATTTCTTTTTTAGTTAAAATTTGGGGGGCTTTGTCTGCACTTACGTTTATGCATGACTCGTATTATCGTATACCACCCTGAGCTCACCCTGAAGCAGCTGCAAGTCAAAGTAGCATTAGAAGAACGCATATAATATAACATGCAGAAAAGGTGAGAACCTATTAATATGGTTCAGAGCCTGTGTCAAAGGCCAGAAGCAAAGTCTGTGGGGATGGATTTGCCTTGTGGTGAAACGCCTAATGGAACCAATTGCCAAATCACTGCACAAGTCCTACTAAGTAGGACTTTAAGTAGAAAATAACTGTTTAGAGCACAAATCTTGATTTTCCTCAAGACTTCTTTGTGTGATAATGGTAGAATAACATTGCATTATACCGCTATCCTGCGTTGGCGTTCCTGTCCTCTCTAATGCACTCGAAAATGTGCAGATTAGATGATGGTGTGAATTATTGTAATTTAAAACTGGGATGGAGCATAAAAAGTTTTGTTGAAATTCACCAAATAAATTTCTGTTGTAGTGCTCTCTTCTGCAATCTTCCGTATAGACCACGATCCCGCAGTAGATTCCTGAAACCCTCCGGGAACAAAACATCGTGTACTGTGTTCTCATTATGAATGGCATGGCAAGGACTCACCATTTTTTAATGTTCAACGCTATCTGATGCCTTGTACCGATTGTGCTTCCCAAGATATTGCAATTTATAGAAGCATCTGTCTAGCACAGACGAAACCAACTTGTTTTTCCGAGTGGTCATTATTCGTTCGTTCTTCATGCGCCTACTCCTATTTAAATTACGCTCAACCACTCATCCTGCTGCAGTGTAGCTACCCTAGTCTTCCTCGCTGTTGAAAAAAGTCAGAACGGCTTAAACGCTACTAGCCTATCAGGCCATGCCACCGAGTAAAACTAAAACCAGCGAGCTTTGATTGCCCGCTAAAGTAAGATGTCCCCATCTTTATCTGTGAGAATGAGGGTAAAGATTTTCACACATTAATTTATAATACATTTTAAGTACGCAAAACCAAAGCCATTTGGCCATTCAACGTGAGGACACTAAAACTTGAATCAACTAAAAGTACGGAGATGTTTTCACATCCCAAATTATCGCGCTTTTAAGGACACTGCCTGATCACACAGCTGGTCAACATCGTAATCAGTGCGATAACAGGGCTTCGTAAAAATAATCTCGAACTGGAAAAGTGCTTGTAAACGGTTCTTCCCTTCCTCCATCCGTACTATGAATAGGTTGGTTGCTTCTAGGCATTTTTATTATAAGCTGGTCCACAACCAGATTAAAGTGTCCTCCCTCCTCTTGTCTAACATTGACATTCTTGTCTTTTAAACCATTTACGTACTATGCGCAACAAGTCCAGTACGTTGGTTGCTTAACTCTCGCTTTTGGTTGAGGGTCCACGACGGTGTGCCCTCCCAGTTGGGTTGTCCTTCGGGCAATACCAGTGGCTCTAGGCCCTACACTATCTTAAATAAATGTATATTCTACCCAAGAACCATGTTTTCTTTCGTATTCAGGAAAGCCTGAGGTTACTACAATTCTGATCATTCACTAGGCCTTCGGCGCTGCATTGAAATGTGAGTCAACGTCTACAAATTGACGTCCGGCAAATTTTTGCTATCTGATTTGCTTTCCTTTGATCCTTGATTATGCCATTTTGGCGTCAGTGATGCACATGTGGGTGACTGAAACCGAGTTGAGAAGAATTAACCTTTACAGATAACTTTTCCAGCAAAATTAACTCCATCTACCAATAGGAATTAAGGAAAAATGAAGAGACTGAATTTGAATATCAACAAAATGTTGATGCGTTTATCAGGCAAACAGGTAGTTCGAAGTTGGAGAACTTGTATTTGTAGCGGCCCGAGGCTTTCTCGAAGGCAAAAGAAGGCAGCCTACGCAGCTAGGGCAATATGGTCACCTCTGTGACCCTGACCGAAACCGGTAGTTCAAACAAACAAAGTATTACAGCATCCACAACTAGTGAGGAGTGATTTAAAAAACATGTAAAACATTAGGGAAATGGTAATCGCTTAAATAAAAAGGCTGTAATAAATGGGGGAGTTCCAAGATTTTTTAAAATCCACTTTTGACGCTTGACCTTTTATAAACCCGAATAGATCAGTTGCATAGTCTTAAAGCTTTTCGCTAAAATATTTGTTAGAACCTACTCGGTCAGATGAAGATTTACCCCAAAAATGCAAATGGACCTAATCAGAATTACACACAATGCAAAGGCTATAGCTAAAAATAGTCTTTTAGCGTATTTGCATAGAGGTTTCTTCCATTTCCTCATCTTCCTCTTTGACTTCATCTGTTGTGAGAAGGTTAAATGTTCTAAGACATCTTTATTGCATTAGATGAAACAGGAGATAGCGAATTTGGTAGAGTTAGATGAAACAGGAGATAGCGAATTTGGTAGAGTTTGGAGGTGGCAATGGCCACGTCAGACGAATGGATCCACTCTCCAGAAGCAAATTCGAACCGACCTCCCACCGCTCCTCTACAAGGCGCATTTAAAGAAAACAAGAATTACATCTATTCATGTGAGATGCACAATTTAGTGGTCAGGTCGAAATTCAGTTGATTTTTTATGCATTTAACCCATGCATACGGTTCTTCCCTTTCTTTCCCTTTCCTTACTTCCACCCTTACTACGAGAAGATCGGATGCTTCTAGATGTCTTTATTAGAAGCCGAAGGAAGTTGTGGGGCAACTGGGTTGACGTGTCTAGGGCGAAGGCGTCTCGGGCTCAAGAGAGCGGCTACGTTGGGCCACGACTAGGCCTAAAATTGTCCTCCCGCCTCCCGCCTGCATTGCACATTTAAACAAAATAGGTATTGCAGTACTCACTTAAGACATGTTATGCAGTGGTTTTCTGGCGACCGATTTCAGAACTTTGTAGAATTGCTTACATTTTGACTGTGACAAATTGTTTGACGCTGTGTTGTGGACATTTTTGACTCATTGCCTGAATTTTCCACCCAAAGTAAAGGAAAGGAAAGAATAAGGAAGCTACATCCCTAAAGCCCTTAGATCATTTGACATGTAAACGAGTCAACACCCCAAATAGTCACACATTCTCCTTGTTTGCTTGTATTTTGCGTGTGATGATTTACACCAAAATATTTCACAGTCGCTGATACATTTGGAGTTTGTATGGCAGTATCGCAAGAGTTTGAAGAACGACGTTTTGAATTAATTCGCATTTGCATTAGCTCAACCAATAGTTTTTAATACTAATCAAGGACATTAGCATTAAAAAAAAAACAAATACGCTCCAGGGCTTAGTTTACACACCCCAAAGGCACCTGAGCAAGGATTTTTATTCTTGGTAATTGGAACTAAGGATTGAATATATTTGAAATATTCGTCTCCGTTTATGAATAAATGGTCGACAGGTCGCTGAATTCATTATGAACTGGAACTCCTAGTCAAGTTCTGATTGAGAAGGAATTTTTAATTGCATCCGAACTACTTTAACAGTAGTCCGAAACCATTGGCGGACTAAGGGGTGTCGAGAAATTTCCAAAAAAAAATTAAACCTAAACTTGAAAGTCAGTTCAATGGCATGCAGTTCATGTGAACTTCAAAAGGATTCTCACCGCTGCTGGCATTATCGCCTTGCAAAATCGGTTGGATTTCTGCAATGCTTACATTCTTTGAATGCCGTGGAGACACGTGGTAGCCCTTCCGAGGCTGAGGCGCCCCAGTCGTGAACACTTCGGCCCTGTCATCGCCAAATCTGTGCCCGGCTATAATGAAGATGTCTAAGTGTATCCAACCTTCTCCTTGCGAGGGTGGCAGAAGAAAAGAACCGTTTGTACTACTAAAAAGAAGTGTCCGAGCGCAATGGCCCATTTATGGACACACAGTGAAGAGCATTTGGGGATTTTACGCACCTCTATAACATCCGTCCATGTTATCAGTCGACCTGTGCCAAATATGGCAACTACCAAAGCTTGAACACTTGCTAAGATTGAAAAGCACATAATAAATATGTAGGTTTATTTTTTCTCCAGGTTGATGGCTGAAGTGCCAGAATTTCACTCGAAAGTGTAAAATCGTGTGCAGCGACCAATTTAGTAACAAAGCAAGATGGTGAAGCGATGCAACATTCGAGATGCCTTTACCATGTTTCCAGTGAAATCTTAATCCAAAATTGGAATTTTTACCACGAAGTGAACGGGTTACACAAGTCAGGAGAATCACAGCTATTTTTAGAGTCAGTTTAGAGGGCGAATTAATTTTACCGGTTTGTAGCACTTCTCCGTAGTATGCATGTATTTTAACATTTTCCGTTACGATCTTGCAAATTCTCTCATATTTATTGGTGAAGTGTCGGTCTAAAAGCCTACTGCGGCGCTCCGAAACTTCATTGAAGGCAAGAGAAGGTGTAGCACCAGGGTAGAATACATGAATTCAATAAGCAGAGGGAATAGAGCTGCTGGCATGACACAAAGGCCAGCCCACGCAGTTGGGGCAATAGGGCTACCTAAGTGACCGAACCCGAAAGAGGCAGTCAAAACAAACGAAGCATTACGTAGCCATTGCCTTCTTTCGAGCGTCGTCCTCGGCAATCCCCTTGATAAACCTCTTGCTTCAACCATCACAACGTAATCCGTGCTGGAAGAAGCATTCACGAGCTAACCGTGCCAGTCATCAAGATTCGAGCGCAAATTAGGAGATGCTGATCTCCCTTGGCAGTTCCACTAGCCTTGGAGCATCGTCCGGTTCGGAGAGAGATTCTGCTGGACATTGGCGTACATATAGGGAGACATTGGAACACCGGTGTCCTTAAGCAGGTGTATTAGGGAAACCTCCGCAACGATACGCTGCGTGGCTCACGCAGAACACAGAGATGGAAGGAGATGTCGAAGGCGGACGTCGTTCTCAGACCTTCTGTTATGGGATGTCAGAGTTCCTCTTACCCCTAGCACTTACTCTCCTTTCGCACTTCTAGTCAGCACAAGTGGTATAGATGAGGATAGAAGCCTTATCAAAGTCGGATCCGCTATCGACTGCCACCATTGTAGCATGCCGAGGCTTCCTTGAAGGCAGTAGGAGGCATATGTCTTCAACAAGCAGAAGATACGGGGCTCCATGCATAGCCTGGAGGCCAACCCACTCGGCTAGGGCAACATGGCCACCCAAGTGACCGGAACCGAAACCGGCAGTCAGAACAAACAAAGTATTGCATCTATCATGTGTAGGAATTTCCTCATTCTCCTTCCCTTCCCTGCAACTACCCCTAGCACAAGAAGGTTAATTGTTCCGCGGCATCTTTATTGTCTTAGACAAAACGAGATTCGAGTTGCATTTTCGCCTCTCGCCTAAAAGGTGCATTGAAAGAAACACAAACATTGCACACTAAAACCTTTGTGTGTGTTTCTTTTGTCCTCTTCTAGCCCTGCTTATGTAACACTTTCACACTTTTAAACTGGTGCTACCGCCAATGCATGATGAGGGGAGTGAGGCTGTTGGATGAATTACAAAATTTCAAATTTCAAGAGACGTGGCAAAAGCTATTCCTCAGTAATAAATGTTCCTGCGGTAGAATTTCAAGCAAGAGACTATCAATAACTTAACATTTTTATTAATGTGCGCAGACTACACAAGATCGTTTTCATGGTCAGATTAAAAGTTTATTTTATCGCCACAGGAGATTGTCTTTATACTACTTATGTGCTTTATAGGCGGCAGGACAATTTTAATTTGGTCGTAGTCCAACGTGGCCGCTCCCCTGAGTCCGAGACGTCCTCGTACTAGCTTATAATAAAAATATCTAAAAGCAGCTAACCTTCTCGTAGTAAGGAGGAAAGAGAAAAACCCTCTGCCGTCCTACTGCAACCTGGTCCTGTCGATTTTGTTGTGGCTTCCATACCCCATTTCTTTAGCTATTATGAAGAAAATAAATAAGCCTATGAAGGACTAGAAGTTTGCAAGCCTCTTTTCGGTCACGTGTAGTCCGCAGAATTTAGAAGCAATAAGATGTTAATGTGACTTGAAAATGAAGGGTTATGGGCTATAGTTGACAGTTCAGTCCCGTCCAGGGGTGTAGAAACTCCAGCATTTAAATTGGGAAACAGCGAGCCACGATTTTTTGGGTAAGTATATACATCCACCACATGAAATAAATTATTAAAAGTATTTCATTGTGATTCGGCTTATTTACATACCGTCTCTTGGTTGCAGTAATTTTGTTTTTCAGTGTCGCGAAGTAAATAATATGGTGTTTAAGTCCAAAATTTTGTATTCCCGAAGTGATCTGCACATTAATTTTTCCCAGTTGTACATCTCTGGACCGCCTTATTTGACGCTACTATCACACGACAGACACCTGACTCGTAAAAACTTAACGGTTTGTATTTTGCAGATCAAAGGTTTAAGTACTCAAAGCCTTAGGAATCATAACGCGGCTACTATGCATGTAGGGACATTAATATCACTCTTAAAAGCAACTTGACAATTTCTATACCTATCCTCCGTATGACAAGTGCAAATCAAAGGCTAGTTGCAAATTCTACTAATTTTATGAACTATTGTTATTTTTATTTGATGTCTTTTTCGATTAATTTGGCAAAAATCAAAAGTCCAAAGCTGCTGTAGCGTATTTTAAGAAAAATGCATCAGCTTGGTATCCAGCACTTGGATTAACTAATAACATGCACTGTAACAGAAACGACCATTTATTTGCGGATTGGCTAATCGAAAGGGAAAATTGATTGGTCCGTCAATAACATCCAATCGTTGTTGTTCTAACTGAAGCAGCTATGTGGATCGTGGCAGGAGGTCGAGTGTTCATTCCAGCGCAATGATAATCCGCAAGTTGACAGCCTTCTTACTCGCCCTCTGTGTGGCTACCCTTATACCCGCTCTATGTCTTAGTGACTGGCATTGTGGAAACCTGTTTGAGCGTTGCACTGAGGAGGGTGTCGAAGATCGCGATGCCATGCTAGCAGTCACCGCGATGCTGGTGATAGGTCTGGTTTTCATCTTCATCGTATTTCTCCTTGACGTGGTGATGCTTTGCAAGAAATCCGTGCACACAGGATTAATAACCGCACGCTTTGCTTTCATTTATTTGGGTGCTGCATTGGCATTCATAGCGGTCATTGTCTACACAGCCATAAAGAGTAATATGTGGGGCTACTTCCTAGCTGTTTTTGCCTCCACCATCTCCATCGTCCTCGCTATGATGGCTGTGGTCTCATCGAGGTGCGTTTCCAGAAGCGAAGTGGTCACCGTTCACCACAACTAATGCCTTTCGGTCGAAATTATCTTCTTCTGTTTGACTGCATGCCTCCTCCTCACACTTCTCCGTACTACTGTTGCTGCTATTGCTGGTGCTGATAATTCTGCATTCAAAAAGTTAGGCTTTTCAGTTTATAAATAAATTATCTGATGTCTTATTCTTACTAACTGGACTTTTCTATTCACCTGGTCCAAAGTCGTTGGCTGCCCGACACTTTTAGGAACCAGAGTACATGGACATTAGTACTGATAGATATTAGGACATGAAAGTTATTTAAGGCTATTCTAAATTATTTAAAAACGGGGATTAGTGGGTAAAGATTTTAAATGATTGTCCGCATTTCTGTAGTGGAAACTGAAAACCTCACAAAATGTATCAGTATTTTCCCAAAGTAAATTCTTAAAGTCTTAAACTCACACGGGGTGAACATTTTGTCGGTATGATTTCTAAATTTATTTTACAAGTCCAGCATTAGTTGCAAAGAAGGATCACAACATCCTGTGGTGCCTTTTGTTGCACCTTTTTTGCATGGGGTAACACCACATTCAGCGCTATTTTAGTGCAGATTTCAAGTATTTTTTTTTAAATCAAAAACAAAAGAGTGCGGTTGCGCAACCAACTAAGCGCTTTATTTGGGTAAAATAATAAAGTAAAAAAAGACGCTTAAAAGCAGTAGAATTAAGCTATCAAACACACCAAAACCTACAGAAAGAATTTCAACCACAAACTCAGTAAAGCAATTTTTTGCATAGTTTAATTTTTTACCTCATGAGAGGACAATTCCAGCCCTGGATGCGGTTAGCACATTTGTCCTCGTGAGAGGAGGCTGAAATCCACTTCACCTGCCCAGTTAGTGATTAACACTTATGTCTAGAATTTCTGTGATTTGATGTGGTTTTGGAATTCCTATGTGGAGGGTTCCCCCTCTCCCTCCTGGTCACCCTTGATAGTAGAAGTCGGTGTACGTTTAGACATCTTTAATATATGAAGAGAATGATAAAAATACAGCTAGGCGAGATACGGGGTTCGGGCCGGGGACGTGTCACGCTCCAGGGAGTCTCCGCGCTGCTCCGTCACGTGGTTCAGATTGACTTCCCGCCTCTGGCCTACAAAGCGCATTTAAAGAATTAAGTATTACACTTAGCCAACTCCTGCTCGATTGGAGAGCTAAAAATTGTCAGGATGCTTTAAAAAAATTTGAACTTAAGTATCGCCTTCACCTACGTGACTCTTTGCTCTGGTGAAGGAGAAGTACTCGTGAAACAATAGCGAAAAGCCGCATCGCGCTGCTTAGCGGTCGTCCTTTATGAGGACTTCAAAAGGATCCTAAGAGATAATGATGTTATAGCCTTATAACATCGGTTTGATTACTGTAATACTTATGGGAAGACAATTTTTGAACCTGGTCGTGGACGCACGTGGTAGCCTCTCCCGAGTCTGAGGCTCCTCGGTCGTGAAAACTTGGGTCCGGGATGGAAGGAAGAACGGTACACAGCCGATGCTTAGCATCTTGACAAATTTTCTCTGCTGATAAACTCACTAAGTGAAACTCATTGTAGAAATGAGATCCAGAAGTGACGACAACTGTTTAAACCTGAGCCCGAGACGCTCTCATTCTTGATAAATCGACTCTACTACTCCATATCCTTCCTCTGTTTATGATAAAGACGGCTAGAAACATTTGACCCTCTCATAGCAAGGGTGGAGGAAGGGAAGAGGAGGAAAAGGAAGAACCGTCTACACTACATTACGCCAGGTAAATATTTAGGCGTGTACACTTGCAACCCACTTCTTCTTAACCCTTGCGATTTCTGTTTTTTTTATTTTTTTTTTAATTCGGTAGATACGTATTACCTTGCACGCCAGGGAATGAGCGCACGAGGGACACCATCAACGACACATCATGAACCGACGTGTCAACAGTTAACATGGATGAAACGCCATTTTTAGCACACATGACTCACCGCTACTTGTAAACAAACAAAAGAGAAAAACGCTATCTCCAAAAATTGACACTTGGACATTTTAGACAAAATTTGCTAATGAGAGTAGTGCGCTGCGTCCAGCAAGCACAATTTGTGTAGGGCCGTAATGTGGACATGTCAAGTGGATCGCTATTGGCGTATAGCAGGAGGAATGAGAGTCCCTTGCGATGGCACATGATGACCGGTAGTACTAAACTTTGTGCACGAAATGAGCCTTCAAAAAGCTATTTATGCAGTCAGTCGCGACCTTCACATAACTATATCCACTTTCAATAAGTCTATTCAAATGTGTGTCATAATGCTTTGATTGTTTGACTCCCGGTTTTGACAAAAGACCATTTTTGTCTTGGGTATTTTACCTTCGCGATGTGGCGACAGGCCTTAGTGGGCCGGAGGAATCAATGGCAGTCATAGACTGAAAAATGACGTCTATCTTCAGCCACTACCCCAGTCCCGTGTTCTGCAGTAAGGCTATAAACAATGTAATCGAGACTAGCCGTGAACCATTTGAAAGAGTTTCTTTGTGCTGTTTGCCTGGTGTACTTGCACAAAAGTTTTTAATAAAGTTAATTCGAAACACCTCCTCTACTGCTCTTCCAGGTGGATGGAACCCTAGTCGCAAGGATCTGCTTTTAAACCCATCCGATCTCGCATGGTTCTGCAGTTAGACCAGCGTACCAATGTTAAAGTTGTGGACACTCCTGTTGGCAAACGCAATTTTCCGTCCAGTGACACCTCAGTCGAGCATCACCCAGGCGAACTGTCCCTTGGACCATGTCAGTGGTCCCATTCCCTGACGTATGTTCAATACAAATACTCCGTCCGGGCACGCTGTCTCCTTTCGTCTTCAGGGAAGTCTCGAGGCGCAACAGTCCGCTACAATGCTATTGTAGAAGGTCTGGTTCTAGAAGCTCGTCAGATCAGCATCCTCTTCCTCGGTCCAAATTTAGGCCTAAAGCTGAAGCAGTCTTCATCGACAATCACGAATAAGCTGGGGAACTGAACAAATGAACTATAGCAAATTTGAAAGTAAATTAATAGAGTGAAATGGCACTGTTTTGTGTGTGTGTGTACAAAGGAAACAAAGGCGATGAAATATTTTGTTCATTTAGTTCAAATTTGCATGCCAATAAACAAAACTTTGCCCAACGTTTCATTGGTGTAGTGTATACAATCTCATGGAGCTAAGGCCAAACTAAACAGTACGGATTTGTAAAAAATTACTTCCGAAACAGGAAAGTTGCAGAGTTGCCCTTAGAGTCATTGTAGTGCGTGCGTGGCAAGCGATTACCTTTGTAGTGTCCACTGCAACCACATTTTTGAC
Organism: Taenia hydatigena; assembly: GCA_036345935.2. Taxonomy (NCBI): domain Eukaryota; kingdom Metazoa; phylum Platyhelminthes; class Cestoda; order Cyclophyllidea; family Taeniidae; genus Taenia; species Taenia hydatigena. The sequence continues at coordinate 18,071,129 of JADWOT020000009.1, forward strand.
CAACTGAGTTTCGAGTTTTTCTGCACTTCGGACAGCTTTGGACCTAGAATTCAGTAGATTAGTGCACATTTAGTGTGGGGGATATAAATAGGCATCTGAGGAGTATAATTACTAAATTAATATTAAATGGAAATTCGGTCGCCCTTGAAGATGTGGTGCGCTTAATCCTTCAAATATTCCCGGCCGAAAATGAAACCTCAAACGGCTCGTAATCCACCTAAAATCAGATTAAACATTTAAACCGGTTCTCACCCCTTTACACAGTTTATAACCTGCCAATAGCAGACACAGACACTAAGATCCCCAATTAGCTCTGTAGGGATAAGGCATTTCCTCGGTGTTGGCTTCTTTGCTTCCCTGCTAATATGTAGGAGTTTGATTGAACGGTCACACAGGGACCAATGAGAACGTTGGAGGAGGCTTAGGGTCACCGAAAATGTAGGAAACCCGGCACAAGTTCAGTCGGGAGTGGGAGGAAGTATGAAACGCGTTCAAAAATTGACTACAGCCATGCTCGCCTTAATAGTCCTATCCCTGACCCTCTCACTATTGCTGCCCTATTGGGACTGCGGACACCTATTCAGCAAATGCATTGGAGATGACAGTGCTTCTCGTGAGGTGATGATTGCTGTGGCTGCCCTGCTCGCTATTGGCTTGGCTCTACTCTTCGCTGACTTCATTGTTCAAGTTGTACGACTCTGCATGAAGGCAATACCCACTGGTACTGTTACTGTGCGATTTGTATTTATCTACGTGGGTTCGCTGTCGGCTTTTTGTGGTGTGCTGTTGTACACTGGTCTCGTGATGGGTCGGTGGGCCTACTTCCTCGCCGTCTTCGGTGCAACCATCGCTTTTGTAGTGCAAAAACTGGCCATGATCTCCTCGCGATGCGTCATAGCAGCGGATTCGTAATTGTTGGCTTAAATATCTTATTTCCCCTATCAGATCACTCAGACCTTCACACCATTTAGTATTATGCATTTTAGCATTTCTTTCTATACATAACATCATTATAACATGCTTAATATTTGGGAATCTGCATAGTCTGAGCATATTTGTTTTCTTTTATGGGATTATATTAGGATTACCTTTATTTTTACGCAAAACTTTGGGGTTTTTATAAGGATTTATAAGGTGAGTGTTTTGGATTAGTAGTAGACAATGGTGTGGTAATAGTAAATCATCACAACACTTCCTGGGCAGTCTTAGATGCAATTTCGAGGTTGTTTAAAGCAGTCAATCCAAAGACCATGAATAACCAGTACCAACCAATTTTACTTCAAATGCTTATAAGGCTGAGCTGATAAATTTAAGGCCTCGTTATTAGACTGTTCACATCCTGGTTGATCGGGATTTCATGTGGAGTTGCTGAAATCAGCTGCGATTTACGAATCATCACGCCTAGATGAAAATTTCTTCCTTTAGTAAGAAATGATGAGAATATGGGTTTTCCTACCATTCGCAAGCAGGCTAAGGAGATTGGAGGAAAGAAATTCCTCCAACAGAATTACACCTATTCCGCTTACGTAACTTAAGTAGTATGATAATGCTTGACCATCCATAGGAACTCATATAATACTGCAGCGTCGCAACGCTTCCTGGAAGGCAAGAGAAGGCATAACATTGGGGCAGGACATATGTATTCAGCAAACAGAGAGATTGGGGCATCCAACTCGACTGGGACGAAATGGCCACTCCAGTGACCGAAACCGAAACCGGCAGTCCGAACAAACAAGGTATTATAGTATTGACAATTTTATGCAGTAAATTTCACTAGGGTTGCTTAATTTTGACGTAGGTGAAAGCACGGACGACTATAAGCAAGTCCGTTCAATCCAAAAATTAAGGTAATTTTTGGCCTAAATACGTGATTCATGCTAAAAATAGAGTAGTGAAGTATCTCCTGCATCATTGCTTCAGAAAATCCGCTTAAACTAATTAATTTCTATTAAGAATTTTTAAGAAATCACAGTGTATAATTTTTAAATCGCTGCTAACCTAGGGCCAAGGTGTAAAATAATGGACGACCAAAAATGTCATTTACTTCACACCTTCAGCAAAGTGGTAGTGATGTCTAAATCATACAATTTATTCCTAGTTACTCACAGCAAAAAAAAGCTACAACGAATCCAAACTCAAAGGGTGTCAGATGTTGACTGTTTTATCCCGTTCGGGCGTACGTGAACCGACTACCTTAGCCTGACCCAAGTAAGTATTCTAAGGGCACATCGGAAGTTTGCCCCAAATAAACAACATAAAATCAAACCCCAGAAGTGCATTTCTTGGGGAAGGCTCTAGGGTAATCCATCAAACGAGCCATCCTAATGTCTACCCAACTGCTGAGTAGCGAGTTTCACTTCCACTCGGATGCATGACGTTCATAGATGCATTACAATACCATCTCTCCATGTAGGTAAAAAGATGTATAAAATGGTTTCCTATTTAGCTTTTATAATAAATTGGCACGTATTTGGTAGTATGAGGAGTTCAAATTTGAAGTGCAACAATGAGATTGCGAGCGAACATTCAAAACGCCTCGTTTTGCCTAACCTAACGCAGCCCTTGTTTTACATAAAAAAAATAGGTAAATCTGCTCTTACGAGGTCGATGGACGTGGATTTCACAGCAATGTGATGGAATTTTGGTGTTTAAATCCAGAAAATAATGAACCTAATCACCATGGTGTTGGCGGTAGTGTCCACGCGCACGAAAACAAAAAAGAGAAAAACTGGACAACTTATGGTGTGTGCGCAGGGTGTAAAATTTGGATTTTTAGAGGGAAATCCAAGTTCCACTCAAAAGACTTTATACACTAAGGTTTAGCTGCTTAGCTTTTAAAGTCCTCTGGAGGTAGTTAACAATGGCCGTTTATGGAGATAGTCAAATTTTTCCCCAAGATAGTAAGTGTGCCATTGGAGGTGATGCCTGGGCAAGTAGGCAACCTGCCTGCTTCCTAAGACGCCTTTCAAGTCCATCCGAATTTTGGATAAATCCACATGGGTGGAAGATGTGGCCCTTAAGTGGAACAAATGAAAGCTTTCATTAGCGTCAAAGGCAGCTTTAGAGTGATATAATGGTTGCACTGTGTTAACTCGCCCTGAAGTGACCATCCTTCTTCTTAAAATGTCTCGCAAAAATATACTGCCATGCATTTTGAGGTTTATTTTTAGGCAGAAATACTGCTAAAATGAACTATTTTAGAGGAGATTTTTGTTTGGAGGCCTAAGTGGCCTCCTCTGTGGACTGCACATTTCACGCACAAGTTTATTTTTGAATCTCAAGTTAAAACGCACCACACAACCCTCTACATCTGACAGCTTTTCAAAGTCATCCTCGATGCATCACAGAAAGACATTGACTGTCTTGTGAAACATTTATTCGCAAAATAAATTGAATGCAGCAAATGTGCTGAGAAAGCTAGGCGCCCAATGTGTTGATGTTTGGGGCAGACTTGTGAGGTCATCCTACTCCTCTCTGAGTGTATCGCAAATAATGGTTTTGATAAACCATTCAAGTAGTTTATGTAAAATGCAATAGGTGTATGGGAAACTAAAGCAATCGCAATTCTGACCTGATTTTTTAAATTAAAGTTATAATATTTCCTTAGTTGGTCATTAGGGAGCCACTGCAACTCTGTCGCGTAGATCAACTCCAAAATGCCACTCCTTACGAGGAAAAGCAGTTGAATTATTGTTACTGGAAGTATTTTACTATACGAGTCCTTTTCTTCGCCTATTTTCGTTTTCCGACTCCGCGATACGGAGTTTTTTAATCATAATGTCTTGTGCAGGATCGCATAGCTTAAAATACCTTCAAAATGTACATGAATGCCCCAAGTGCACACTTTCACAAAAGATTTACTCCGCAATAGCAGACTTCAAGACAGGTGAAGTCTTCCACGATTTTCGCAAGAGATGCTTGGGAGAAAAGAGTTAAAAGTGTCTAACAAAAGTGCTTGGCAGTGGTCACGGCCTTACATTTTGATTGATTTAAAAAAAAAGAACACGTGGGAGCCTAACCGAATGAAAATATTTTAGGCTTGTTTTTGGTGCATCTACGTTAAGAGGTTTAAGTAAAATTCTAAGAGATGTGGGTTTTTCGTCGGAAGCGGATGGGTGGCGACTACGGAGAAACTTGATAAGTAAATAGAATATCTGGCGGAAGTTGTCACATCAAAGCAAGCACAAGTGCTTTGACATTGAGGACTTGTGGAGCTCTGCGCAAGCGCTTATTATTTTCTAAAGCAACAAAAAGAGTGAATTTCTCTAAAAAACCATACACACCGAAGTGAGATGATTCACCATTTGAAATAAGGTGTTTATTTTGGTACTGAACCTTGGCAAAAAAAAATCTTTGGACGTGTCCGTAAAATGATAATAGTAAACAACATTGACATATGCTTGAATAGAAAAGTTAATTCTATTAACCCTGAGATAGAGAAGGGAAGACTAATTACTGTGCTTTATCAAGTTAGCTTGAATTACCCAAACACCAAAGACACAAATAACAACGGCAAATAAAATTAATCATGCTCCCAAAAATCATGCAATTTCCTAATATTTTTGAGCAAAGCTCCATAAGTGTTTTCAGGTAAATAGTGTTTTAGTAAAATTAATAGTAACTGTTAGGTGCGCAGATATATAATGTAGGGTTTTTTGTTAAGCCCATTATCAATCCTAGGAGGGGAAGTTAGCGGGCTTCGTCGATCAAATTGGCAAGGCTATTCTTCAGACGACTGGCATTGGTTTGTGTTTGATCTCACACTACTAACAACTTCTAGCCTGACCTACTTTTTTGCGTTTGTTGGAATACTAGTTTGCGAAGAATATCATGCCAAAAGCCAGAGTTGGAAATTCGAGTGGTTAACCATACCTACTCACGAAGCTAGACGATTCTGTGGATGCATTTTGCTTTGAGCAATTTACCCCAAGCATCATTATCACAATGGATTCCATTTTCTAATCATCCTAATTAACTTAATTCCGGTGATGACTGCAACTTTTGAATCTTCACAGCGCAACAAGAAAAAGGATATTGTCAAGCCTACTATAATATAATAAGTAGAAACTCGATTTGTAGTTGTGGAGCATTTGCATTTTTCGATGCTAATATTTCTTGAAGTAAAAGATAGTTTTTTTTCTGCTAGTACCATTTAAAAGCATTACCTTCGGAAGTACATCGAGTAAATAAGGCTTATAAAAACCAAAAACAAACACAATGAACTTTGTTGTAAAATCTTATGCCTTCTTGAGTGCAAACGTGGCTTCCTCACAAAGTCATACCCATTTTAAATTGGTTAAGCTTACAAAGATCATACACATGCAGCATCCCACTCATTCCTACAGCTATATTAAATTATTGCTGCTTTGGCGCAGTCCCTTCATTACATAATAATAAACAACTCATTGTACTTTTTGCATTTTAAAGATGGCGTCAAATGACTGAATGGACTTCCTGTAGTTGTACACCTTCTATACTTCATTCAAGGGCCAATTATTAAGGTGAATCTTCTATAACAACGCACGGATTTGACATGTAACTCAAAACGCTTACTTTCATGAAGTAAACATAATCTCAGCAGCATTTACGTCTATTTTATAAGTATTACAATGCTTCTATTTCCAAATTAGTACTACATTCCATTAGCCTGATTTGTAATGCATTATTCCCCGTTTCAAGATTTGTGAAAAGAAATGCAACCAATGCCAAGTACATGGAGACACCTCAGAGCATTTCACTTTTAAAAAGAACTAACTTAACAGCAGTGACATCCAGTGGTTTGCTCACATTCCCAATGATGTGTTCCTGTCACAATCGTTTGTTTCTCGAGTCACCATTCTCAACTGTCACAACAGCTCCAGAAGAGGTAAATTTAAACCCTTTTCAATCAAAATGTAAATACTCCTACATTCGCCTTCAATCGCCTTTACAACAGCCAAACATTCACACACTCGGACAAAGTATAAAAATTGGCCACTGCCTTTTTTATAAATATTATTTTACCTTGCAATGCGTCATACTCGAATACATATGCATGTAACAGTAAACGTGGGAGGAGGCACCAAAAAAACATCCAATATAAAGTATGACTGGGATTGACAATCAAAACTCAAAACTTATGCCTGCATTAGTGAGCGTGGGGGCTAGGTGAAGAAACCCGTCGAAATTCCTAAAATAGAATTAAAAAAAAAATTAAAATGTGGACAGCAGTAATCGTCCACAGCTAGTCAGCAAAGACTGTCGAAGCACTTTTAGAGTGAGGAATGGGTTGCAACGAGAAAACTTGTGCCAACGAAAGCCCGAGGATCCTTTCAAGTTGGACGGTTAGTATTGGTGAAGTCTCATCGGATAAACAAGTTTAACACTTGGTCAAACTATGCAGTCCAGTCAAAGTTCATTGCAGGTGTGTGGCTACAAAACTTGCTGAACACATGTCTACATGGCTAAAATTCATTTTATATCAAATTACACTGAATCCATCACACGGAGAATTCACTCACACAACGTTTCATCAACAAACCAGATATTAACAAAGTGGGGAGGTCTGAGTTTCTGTTGTGACTTGAAAATAACCATAATGGCATAATTTGGGGGTTAGTGGTGCTTAAAAATATTGTTTTTGTCAATACACGAGTCGAATGGCACTCAGTGGCCTGCTTGACCTACATATTTCTCGAAAGCACATTCATATAAACTATTTGTATCGCAATAATTACCCTATTAAGTTTGTGTATACGCTAGCTTTAATGCGTCAAAAGCTTAGATGCTTAAACATACACTCGGCCACAGATTCCTTTATTTTTCGAGGGTGCATACCGGAAGCTTTTGTAGACCCTGGGCGGATGATACCGAACCAAGGCTGCGCAACCCTGCACGACCGGGTTCACAAGACAGATCACGTTTTAACCAAGGAGTAAGAAAACTTACTTCACGTGCTATTCCATGGAGACGAGAGCGTTCAAGACTCTTAAGGCCATCTATAGACGAATTGCTTCTTCGCGAGATTATCGGTCGATTGCGTGTCTCTAAAGGAATTTTATACACTCTGATGCACTTAAAATAAGTTTTAAAAAAGCTGGCGAATAGGTTGTTCAAGTGAAGTAGCCACCTTATTTGAGCAATGAACGTAAATGTGCTGGAATATGTTTCCAAAAACAGTAATATGGCGTGGGCGTGTTAATGTAAATGTAGGCAATAAAAAAATTTAAAATATGGCGGGTGATTCACTATTCCATGAGAAATCACTTTAAGTTTACTTTCTAAGCAAAAAAGCTCAGTATGTTCACTAAACATAAAATCTGAAAAGACGTTAAATAAAATTCATTTTAGCACTTGAAATGCAGTTACGAATGCAGAAACATCTTTGAGAAACCTACATTAGACAGGGAATATCATTTAAAGTACCACTAAGTATATTCGTCGATAGATCAAACTATAAATACAGGGCTTTATTTGCCATAAGAGGTGTTCGCAAACAGTCGATGTGATTCTAAATAGTTCCCTTTTAATAAAAAAAAAGGCTCCTTTGCTATATAATAAGGTTCATTTGATTCAAAAGTCTTCCCGAAACACTCTATTCCCCCAATTTACCAACATTGCAGACTGTACTCACTAAGAAGGGTCTTACAAGCATACTCAATGCATCTTTTGCCTCTGGAAGCAAAGTACCTCTCTCTATCTATCTCTAATCTGATCTTAGGGGGTATATCGGTTCGGGGTGTCGAAAGTATGCGCATGAGGATGAGGCTAAATTCCCCTCCCACTCAATTCGCTATTGTAAAGTGTGAAACATAAAGTTGCCCCTTAGGTAAATTATACTACATGCGGTACTACTTTGATATATTATGTTCCAACGTCTTGCAAGGGTAAGAGTGGTACACTCACGAAGGACAACAAACTTGTCCTGGGTGTTTCTAGAACAGAAGTTATCCTACTTACCTCGGGGCAGTATTACATTTCATCGAGTGAATAATCTATTAAGCAACTGACTTACCAAGAAAAATAACTAATTCATCATAAACTATAGAGCCTGCAGTGCACCAAGCTTGCTCACAAAGGAAGCACAGGTTTGGGGGAATGGGGTGCTAGTGCCTTAATGTTGTGCAACGGGTACTCGATGGATCGTTAGGGACATTTAGTAATTTGTTCCATCGCTTAATGAACGCTGAAACGCAGAGGCCATTTGTTACCACAATTCGGTCAGTAAACAACTTTTCCTCAGCAGCGCCACGTCTTTATAGAGTACACGAATTGGAGAGCAAATTTATGGACTATGGAACACATTGTCGTCTGCTAATACCAGAACGTATGGCGCCAATTTGATCAACAGATTTTGTGATTTCTCTCTCTCAGTTACTGTGTATGTACTCAGAATATTTCTAACAACGTGTAGCTCTGCATTATTGCAAAAAAAGGTACCTTTCGAAACGTACTGCATCTGTCTCTAAGGGATTCATCTTCAAAATCACATCATCTAGTTTAAATTACTTATAGTGCTCTTAACAAAAAGCTAAAAAGAAGCCAGCTTCTTCAGAATCGAATTTAAGTCCATTTGAATCAAATTATATCTACCAAGTACGCCCAGTCGACGCTTGATGCAATGGCCCTTTCAGAATAGAGGATAAGCAGCAGTGTTTGAAAAAGGGTACTGCGGCGATAGGTCAACGCATAACCCTTCGTATATCATAATGATCCACCTAAACAACGCATCCATTTCATAAGGTTCAACCAGTTATGGCAAGTTCCTGTACCGATCAGCACAGAACAACGCAAGAGCTATCCGCTAACAGAATATATCTTAATCACCTGAGGATATACACTCTCCACCAAAAAAGTGACTTGACCTTTTATCTAAGTACAAGTAATTATGTTACATTATTCTGCCGATCAATTACGAATTGAAATAAACATGATTTGGTTACCTTGACTAAGCCATCTGGTACAAATAAATAAGTTCCACTGAAGATAATGCATCATACACACGAATTCAGACAATAATGGTGTATAAATTCCTGGAACAATTTACGCCAAGTTGAATGAACCATCCCCCCGTTTGACTCCGATTGTTAAAAATCTCACAAGATTTCTAATTAAACTCGGGGCGATCTCGGCGTCTATAACCGGAAGTAGTATCAATGGATGTTTTGTGTGTGTTCTCGTACTTGTGTACGTTTCACACGTCTGCAAAGTGTAGTGTGGTCCACAAACAAATCAACCCCTTTGCCGCCTACAGTGAACATATATTATCTCACCTAGGCTATTCCATATCTCTCTTCACCGATGAAAGACCTGGATTATGCCAGATGGAAAAATTTCGACATTTGTCCGGGCTTATAGTGGTTCATCTCTAGAACTGAAACGCAAATGCTCGTATTTTTGCTGTTCTTTGATCAATAAATCTTTTACAAAATGAAAATTCTAGCGAAAACCATCAATAAAAGCCATCGATATTAGAGTGGAATGCATATGAGATCACCGACCGCCCGCAGTTCAGGATCCGACATTATCCAAGGCATCCACCCACTAAAATAGATCATCGATGAGTTTTTTGCACGAAACAATCTAGCAAAAAAGTCGTAAAAACAATACTTGAATTGAGATGAAAATTTACGCAATAAGACATTTGAGATCTCCATCCTCGCGAATTCAGCGTTCTTACGGATGAGCTCGTCTCCGTGGAAGCTTTTGTCGATGGTGTCCAACATCGGCACCTCATCTATAATCTAACAAAGACAAGGCATTTCCTCACAACGTGCATAATACATGTGCAGAAAATCGCACAACATTAAATATCTTTGATTTTGGTGCCTGTACTCAGCTTCTAACATTGAGAATGATGAAATGAGTGCAATACTTATGTTCCTTAAATATGCTTTGCAGGCCAGAGGCAAGAAGACAATTTTTAACCTAGTCGTGGATCACCATGGTCACTCTTCGGAGCTCGACACACCCTCGTCTTAGACTCTCCGGCCTAGTCACCCTACATCACTCTTCGGCCTACAATGAGGATATCTAGAAGCCATTAACCTTCCATAGAAATCTGAAAGAGAAACTTATAAGACCAACTAATGTATCGCAATGCCATTAGTAGAGAGCGCTAGTTATGCTTTTATTAGCTTTCCAAGTCGCGAGCCGTGGGGCGGGTTTCATTTTAAAAAATCCTTTGAATCATCGCCCTCCATTACCTTCAGTCCAAAACAGGCCTATTATTTTATCAGTTGTTTAAATGGCATTTTCATTTGTTATTGTACTTTGGTTCATGGTGTTTTGCTAACAAATGCAAACAAATGAAACAAAATTGGTTCGTGACACATAGATAGGACTCTGGAAAGTGGTAGATAATACCGTCTATGCGAATGCATTGGAAGGCCTAGATTCCATTGTATTTAATAAAATGTTTGTGTTTTACTAATAAGAGCTAAAACATTGCTTAGACCAATGAGTATAATTCTTGTAAATCTCTATCAAAATTTTTCTACTATCGTATGCACCTGATGGAAGAATTGAACAGTGCTAACCTATTTAAGCCACTTATCACTTAGTAAAACTTACCACAGAAATACTTGACAGTTTTGCGTGAAGTCCATCCATGTATTCGCAATATATGTTCTGAAGCCGATAGGCAAATTTTTTCGCCTAAAACATCAAGTGCTTTTAAGCTTTTTTCGGACATGGTTAGGTCAGTATATTTGTAAGGGCAAAGAGAGCTGTACCTTTGAAAGCATCTTGAAAGCGGCAAATTTTGACACCGTTTTTTCGGATTCATTATCTTTAAAAGTTACAATGACTCCAAGGACTCGAGGCTCATTTGGGTGTACCCAAACGTAGGTAAGATTTTCATGCGGAAACCTTATTTTGACATTCTAAAAACACAATTAAGAATGACTCTTCTGGTTTAGAAAAAAGTACGTTTAAAATAAATGCAAAGCAAAAAGGATTAAGGACAAAAAAATAAAGAAATAAGATGGATAAATTGTAGTGCACATTATCTAATTACTAACATTACTCTTATCTTTTGCAGTAGTGCCATCCAGATCTACACATAAAGTAACAGATTCAGATTTGTGATTCCCAACTTCATTCAATTTTCTAATCAAAAGGTAAGCATAGTGGCATATTCCATTGCCACGTGGATTGGGGACATCCGCTGTACCAAGGAGAGCTGCACCTTCACTGGTCGACGCGCTACACGACTTGCAATCTTTTCCGCCTGTTTTCTTCAACTTAATAAAACTGATCCGTTAATGCAAAATTTTTAAGGTAAGGAATGGTAAATTGTTTGCCAATGTGCTAGAAATCCGGGAACTATTCCAGAGAATCTTATGACATTTAAACATGACTTAAGGCTAATACACCTTTAAAATGTATCTAAAATGTGCAACAACTCTAAAGCCATTTTTTAAAGCAGGCACGAAAACAAATAGGTATTTAAGGTAAGATTGCCAAAAAGCTGTTTCTGCTTCCCCTAGTAACAGGATGTTGGTTATTACCCAACCTAAAAGAACTAGGTAAACAAATCAATTGATACTCACAGAAGCCAGTGCAGAGGGATAATGAATACGCTTTGCCATTTTGTAACCCCAAACTGATAAAAGATTTGCGTTTCCCCGTATACGCTTATATAACCTTGAACTTTCATAGACGATGTATCTTGCGCCTTTGGGACATATCGGGTTAATTTAATTAAAGCTTCTCGGGCCAGTAAAACGTCGCATTAGTGCCATTGTTAGCCAGTAAAACTTGATAGTCGTTTTCAAAAAATATTTTTGCGCATGTTTAGTCTCGGACAACAGCTACCTGACAGCATTAAAAATAAAAATCATTTATTTAAAACTGAAATGTCTAAGGCTAAAGTATGCGTCTCATGCCCTCATGAATGTGTAAGGTTGCCCAACACTTAAGGTTAGTGAAGCATTCGTCGCTGGATTTTCTGCATTAAAATTAAGAACACCTTCTATGTTCTTGCAAAATCGAACTCGTTTATTCATGCGTCAACGTCATCGTACAGTAGAAATGCTCAGGGTGGAATACGGAGTTTCCAAGTTGTTAGTTCGGGTCTACGTGAGTACATTCAGTTGCTTGTGTAGCGTTCCGAGGCTCCCTTAAAGCAAAAGAAGGCAAAGTGGCAGGGTAGAATATACATATTCACCGGACAGAGAAAAACAGGCTGCTAGCATGGCCCGGAGGCCAGCCCACGCAGCTAGGGCAATACGGCCACCTCTGTGACCTTGACAGAAACCGACAGTTCTAAAAAACAAAGTACTACATTGCCCCTCTCCTCTTTCAAGCGTCGTCCCAACGCGTCCCTCGGTACATCTCCCGCGTTAGCCATCACAACATACTCAGTGCCGCAAGAAGCACCCACGACCTAACCATGCCAGTCGCCGACATTCGACGCGATTGAGGCGATGCTTGACACCAACGTCAGTAATCCCTCTTGACAGTGCAGTTGCACCTCGAGTTTCGTCTAGCTTGGAAACAAAATTCGGACTAAGTGGTTCTGCCGACCATCAGTATGTCCGTAGGGAGGCGTTAGCACGCCGATCTTCTTAAGCAATATAGTAGGGGTAATCTTTAAAACGAACTTTCCAGGTGGTCCATGGCTAGTGTCGCTTCAGTTGTTGATAGCTTTCTTGTAGAACACGGAGAAGAGGTAGATGCCGGAGGTGGACGTCGTTTATGGCCCATCCGCAGCAAATGCACTTCTTTCACAACGCTGCAACATGCTGCAGGCGGTAGAGATCGGGATAAAAACCCTATAGAGTCGGGTCCGCTTTCCGCTGCCACCAATGTAGCGTCCCGAGGCTCCATTAAGTCAAAAGAAGGCAAAGTGGCAGGATAGAATATACATGTTCACCGGACAGAGGGAAACAGGCTGCTAGCATGGCCCGGAGGCCAGCCCACGCAGCTAGGGCAATACGGCCACCTCTGTGACCTTGACAGAAAACGGCAGTTCTAACAAACAAAGTACTACAGCTTGGTCATGCCAAGAATGTTACCACTGAGTACTGTTATAGGTGAGTAATGCCTTGGCACCCCTGTGTCTAGCATCTTTTGGGGAATTTTTATTATTTTACGCTTTACTATAATGCGCATTTCATTTGACGCGATAACCCTGGCCAATTTAGTTCCGACAAGGATGTTTTTTATTCGGCCTTTGTAATGAATACTTTGGAACGGATCTAACAACGTGCTGGGTCCTTATGGACTTAGCCTTCTGTGGAGGTTCTTGAAAGCCACCGAGCGACAATTTAGTCTCTTGTTCACTGGCTTCCAGTAATGGATGAAATGAAGTACCCTTAGACGCTTGTTCTCTTTCACTTTGGCATGGATTCGTGTTAGGTCGCGTCAATTATCATGTTTGTAGACGTCAAAGTTCATATTCAACGATTCGGTAGTTTTGGCGCTAATACGTATGCCTTCGCCAGTAGAATTCGACTATACATACTTGTGCCCTCCGTTGAAATCGTCTTCCGGGACCTTAACTCTGTTGTTGTATGCTTCAAACCTGATCGAAAGGTCGATGGGCTACCCCAGATTTTTCAACCAAAGTATGTTTTATGTAGCCACTTCTCTGGCCAGATGCATCACATGGAAAAACTCCAGCTGCTTTTTTGTTACGGGAATTCTCCTAACCTTAAACATGAATGGTGGTGTTGACCACATCTCGCCCTTCGGTTAATTTCTTGACGGCTCTTAGTCGTACCTCGCAGAACGATATCCCGAAAGCATAGAAAGGGCTATGATCGCACTTTTTGGATCGTCAATGGGAATATAAGAAGTTTGTGCTCTTGATCGAAACCGCAATGAGTTCATCATTGCTATATTGAACATGAGCTTCTCAATTTACCCCCTATGACAGATGTTCTTTGATTAAGTAACTTGTCCAGCATTTGCGGACAATAGAAACCAGTCATTTTGTGCAAATGACTTTGCGGGTCAATAAATTATGTTTTCTTACACAAATTACTTCATGAATCAACAGTGATTTATCTTAACTGAAGCTCTCGAGTCCATATTTACAGAGGCCTGTTATTGTACTGTGCAATGCATTGGGGGTTGAATGTGAGGAGGTGATCTGTTGCCGTTGGTTTAATTTATTTTCATTTCCAGCTCTTGATGTGCAAATGACCTCGCCAGATAGCTTGTTAGCTGAAAACCCCGAAGCCTGACTGGGCCAACGGTCTGCGGGTCGAATGCTTATTGGAACTGATCCCCAGTGTTTACCGCATGCCTCATAGCGTTGGCAACTATTGACGAAACACAATAGTTGTATTCTGGAACACGCTAACATTCCTCATGTAACGGGTCATATCGCCCTTGGAAACTTTCCTCTGTCTCGCTACCTCGTTTCTGCACAGTATGCGTTGCTTGTCAGCTATCCTGAACGTCCTCCGGACCATTTGACGATGCATTCCACTGAAGATTCTGGATCCTCCTCAAAGTGTGCTTTCTTTGGTCCTGGCTCCTCTGGTTTGGGTCGTGGAAATACTGATGGTGACCATACAGCCTGTTGTCGCTGTTTCATAGATGAATTTACCAGTATTTCCTCCGAAAAGTTGAGTATTGGCTTTTTGCTTATAGCGAAGTGGTCCAACATAGCGATTCTATTATGTGGAAAGCACACCTATGGACTCCTACCCATATGAATTCGTGTTCGTCCACTGTTACTTCTCCACAAAGCCCAGGAGATCTTTTTCTGAAACAACATAAAATATTAAAATCTTACGAATAATGCAAGTCAGGTAAGAAATGTTCCATTTCAACGCACTTTTGAAATGTGCTTAATGCTAGGAACATGGTACTAGTTTGGAGTAAAAATTTAGAAGAAAACGTCTCGGTTTTCTTTCACATTATTTAAAATCCCAAAATTGCAAAAAGGGAAACCGGGGTTTACTGTCCATCATCGGATTGGATGAACGTCTCAGTTTTCATCTCGATGCCTTTCTCAGGGTTACGTTTTCTGGGACATGGACTGTAGCGTCCCGAGGCTCCCTTAAGGCAAAAGAAGGCAAAGTGGCAGAGTAGAACACATATATTCACCGGACAGAGGGAAATAGGCTGCTGGCATGGCCCGGAGGCCACCTCTGTGACCTTGACAGAAACCGGCAGTTCTAACAAACAAAGTACTACATGGACATTTGGATGCTGCTGCGAGGGTGTTTGCTGCGTCCTACCCTCTCAAGACTGGCTCTTGGCTACCGCTACGCAACGCTCCGCACTGCTGAGCTGGCAGTGTTCACTATTTCTATTGTATGAGCGCTCAAGTCTTTATAAGGCTGTATAACATTATTTAACTTCAAGCACTTTGCGCCCCCTAAGTTTGCCGTTAATAAGAGATGCAAGTAAATTTAGTAATCTTCATATTGTCGACAATATGGAAGTGTTGTCGGATTCTGTATTGCTCGCGAGTAATTTTTTTTTTGAGGAGCTTTCCATTTCGTGACTTCTTTTATCTTAATTCATGCAATGATTTTCATAAACTGCTATAAACTGTACATTAAGGCCTGGAAACGAGTCCATGGTATCCTTCGAAGGATCTAGAGATTCATGTAATCTCCAATGTGTCAATTGCCATTCAAAACCGGCTAACCTTTAATGTAATTCAGGATGGTTTCGAGTGGTATGAGGTGAATGGACGCTGTCTGTCTGATGCCAATGCATGCTACTGGTCGTCTGGAGTTGAATTTTGCCGGTAAAAGGATGTCTATATCATTCGAGGTGAATTGGGATTTCTTTTTCAGATCAGGGGTTCTTTCTGTATTTCCTATCATTACAATTTAGCTTAGTGGAGCGCCTTTTTTCCGCGTTGAGCAGTCCGTAAGAACAGAACAGCATAGGCAAGTATTTCTTCCAGTTTTGTGCATGTTTTGCCTCGATCAACGCTCGAAACGTCCGAATAGAGGTCCAAGGCAGTCCTATGCAGGAGTGATGTTCGCAATTATTCAAATTTATGAGCTGCCTGGCGCGGTGTTGGAGCGATTTCGAACCAATTACGTCTTGATTGAACGTTTTGGCTTCTCTCAGGTCGAGTGAAGAGATGGTGACAGTTGTCTTGTTCACTGCAACCTTCTGCTTATAATAACTGTGTTGAAGATTAAGTTTGAAGTTTAGCCTTTCTCTAAGATAATTGTATGCATACAATATGAATGTTTCATTTTGAATAGAGCTCCATTTCATTATGTCTCAGATAAGCAGCTGCCCAAACAATTAAGGCATGCTTCTCAGTTCCTGAGGCTCCATTGTATAAATGGCATTTTTTGCATTCAGCTGGAACCGGGAAGGCAAAATGAGATGGTATTGCAGGGTGCATTTCAGCCATGTTAGGAGAAAATTAGTTATTCCTATGACTAGCAAAGATTGGTCTGATTTCCATGCCCAACTTGGGTACCATGTGCTACTACACGTTCCTAACTTCAGCTCCCATGGCGTGAGTGATACTTTTGATCACTTTTGGCATTCTTGGATATCAGGAGTTGTTTGATAGCGAATTTGCATCAATGTATGTGTAGCGTCCCGAGGCTCCCTTAAGGCAAAAGAAGGCAAAGTGGCAGGGTAGAATGTATACATTTACCGGACAGAGGGAAATAGACTGCTGGCATGGCCCGTAGGCCAGCCCACGCAGCTAGGGCAGTACGGCCACCTCTGTGACCTTGACAGAAATCGGCAGTTCCAACAAACAATGTACTACATTGCCCCTCTCCTCTTTCAAGCGTCGTCCCAACGCGTCCCTCGGTACATCTCCGGCGTTAGCCATCACAACATACTCAGTGCTGCAAGAAGCACCCACGACCTAACCATGCCAGTCGCCGACATTCGACGCGATTGAGGCGATGCTTCACACCAACGTCAGTAATCCCTCTTGACAGTGCATTGCACTTCGAGTTTCGTCTAGCTTGGAAACAAAATTCGGACTAAGTGGTTCTGCCGACCATCAGTATGTTCGTAGGGAGGCGTTAGCAAGCCAATCTCCTTAAGCAAGTATAGTAGAGGTAATCTTCGGAACGAAACCTTCCAGGTGGTCCGTGGCTAGTGTCGCTTCAGTTGTTGATAGCTTTCTTGTAGAACACGGAGAAGGGGTAGATGCCGGAGGTGGACGTCGTTTTTGGCCCATCCGTAGCACATGCACTTCTCTCGCAGCGCTGCAACATGCCGCAGGCGGTAGAGATCGGAATAGTAACCCCCATCGGCAGCAATTCAGATTGGGCTCTTTAAAGCATTAAGGAATGTGGAGAATACTTCATCCTCAAACTACACTCTGCATTGTCTATGCTATAAAACCTTGAGGGCTTTTATCAATCTATTTTTTGCGTACAGCTTGGTAGATGTGGCTGTCCAACTACCTACTTACAAGTGCTTGATAGCACTGTTGAATAACTGAGCATCATGAGCTCTTACACTGTTTCAAATGGGCATTTTCCAGACGTGATGCCGCCAGGTGGGAAAATCCGACCCATTCTGGTGTAGCAGCTGCCTTGGCTCTGGCTGGTTCGGCTTGCATGTCCCGCCTCTTCCACTGTGAGATCACAAGTGAACAACAGGCTTGGGAGGAGGTCTCTCACAAGACATTGATACCACCATCATGTTGCAACCTTAAATCAAATCGTTTTAAACAGATTTTGTGTAGAAAGCATTGTGAAATGGGCAAATACTGTTCAAGATGATTAGACGGTATTCTGCTGTAAGTTTTTAGAGCTACTTTGCCGGCTGAGTAATGGGTGCTCACTGCTGCTTTTTCCAACGTGCATAGTTTTATCAAGTCAGTAATTCTTACCTTTCAACTATTAGATCTATCTCGTTTGAACAGATAAGCAAGTGCTATGTGCTACAGCCTTGTGGTATGCACATCTTGTAATTTGTGCTCGCATGTGTGCTTCTGTACTATGCAAAAGAAGCTTTAGATGTCATTGGGAGCAATCAACTACTGTTTAGTTGTCAGTGGTCTTCTTGGTACTCACCAAATTGGCATTGTGTGCGCTCAGACTAGCGAAAATTGGATGATAAATGAGAGGAATTTGCTACACTTCTACTTTTACCGAATTCGCTAAATTTTATAGGTAACTTTTCGAGTATCAGATCGACAATGTCGTGAGCCATTTACTTTTTCACTAGTGAACTGGGATTTTGGAGCATGGATATTGGTTGTAGTTTGCACATTTCAAGTTGGATAGTCGTGCCATCATCAGCATCATCATAACATTACTTTTTTCTCTTACACCATTAAATGAAGACGCTGCTACCTACTTTGATAGGTTATGCATCTTTTCTTGCTCTCAAGGCTTCGCACTGAACGGCTCGATAGACAATGGGCAAAAAAAAGAAATTCTCATCGGTCTAGGTGATTTCCTGCAAGCTACTTTGAATGGACTTGTTGGGCTCCGAGTGTATGCTTTCCCATCAACTGAGAACGACATCATCTCAGGCCTCCTTATCAGGACTGACGTTCTTCCAGAGTCGCTCGGCAGAGGGGAAATCCGCCTACAACAGCTAGATCTTTTCTTGGATGCGTGTACTTGCAAGTTGAAGCTCACTTCAATGTCCGGTGATGCGCTAGCCTTGAATGATTGAATTCAACGGCGCTTATCAATGTCTGCTTACAGCTACAGTGGAATACCAGCGCCCCATTCAGCATACCATCCGACGTCTTCTCAGTAATTCTTGGAATCTGTGACGATTTGAATACGACTTCACTTCTTTCGCCTCCACTTTGTGACGTTTTTTTCACTATTGTAGCAAGTCTACATTCTTACTTTTTTGTCCTCGAATCATTCAGCGGCTCAAAACACCTAATGCGGTTACTCATTGGCTTACCATTGTTAGTTTTAAGAAATTCAACATTCGATAGGAAGGTATGCCCGCCTGAGTCCCATGTTTCTAATTCCGTCAACTACATCACGAGGCGTAAGTCCTCCAGAAGACAAATCCGCGGTTCCTAATTGCCATCAAGGTTCCACTGCGACATTGGATACCGCGACCAGTTGACCATAAAGATGTTGAAGACTTCTGTAGTACTTTGTTTGTTAGAACTGCTGGTTTCTGTCAAGGTCACAGAGGTGGCCGTATTGCCCTAGCTGCGTGGGCTGGCCTCCAGGCCATGACAGCAGTCTTTTTCCCTTTGTCCGGGAGCCTCGGGACGCTACATTGGTGGCAGCGGAAAGCGAACCCGACTCTGTAGGTTTTTTTTATCCCGGTCTCTACCGCCTGCGGCATGCTGCAGCGGTGCGAAAGAAGTGCAAGTGCTACGGATGGTCCACGAACGACGTCCACCTCCGGCATCCACCCCTTCTCCGTGTTCTACAAGAAAGCTATTAACAACTGAAAAGTTTCGTTCCAAAGATTACCCCTAATATGCTTGCTTAAGATCGACGTGCTAACGCCCCCCACGGACATACTGATAGTCAGCAGAACCACTTATTCCGAACTTTGTTTCCAAGCCAGACGAAACTCGAAGTGCAATGCACTGTCAAGAGGGATCACTGACGTTGGTGTCAAGCATCGCCTCAATCGCGTCGAATGTCGGCGACTGGCATGGTTAGCTCGTGGGTGCTTGTTGCAGCACTGAGTATGTTGTGATGGCTGACGCGGGAGATAACCGAGGGGCGCGTCGGGGACGACGCTCGAAAGAGGAGAGTGGCAATGTAGTACTTTGTTTGTTAGAACTGCTGGTTTCTGTCAAGGTCACACAGCAGTCTTTTTCCCTCTGTCCGGGAGCCTCGGGACGCTACAACTTCAGTCTTCATTCTTAGTAAATTGTTCATAATGATCAAGCATTTGGGTTGACAATTCACCGAAATTGTATAGAATGCATAAGATCGTTTATGCGCGTTCTTGGTCAACTGTTTGGAGACTTCTCGCCGATTTTGTTGTAAAGTGTTCAGGGGCGGGAGGTGGCAGAACATACCACCTGACAAGTAAACTGAGTTAGAATATTATTTAGAAGGCACAAACCTGGTCCCAAATCATCCACACAATAACTAAACGCCACACAATAAAATGACATCCATGTTCCATAAAATACCCCAATTTCATACAAAAAACAATCATTTTACAAAATCCGAGAAGCGTTCTGCGAAAGCGAGAAAAGTGAGTAGATCGGTGAGTCGCTGGTCGGACAAATCGGCGGAATCCGAGACAAGGGAGGAGTCATGAGAGTGCCTGAGGTGGCCTGTCGAGTTCTTTGTCGGTGTATGACACCCACGAAGTTTTATTCCACGTCGGGTCGAGCGACCCAAAAAATTATAGGATTGCTAGAAAAATCCAAATGCATTAGCAAAATTCGGGTACAACAACACACGTTGGGAGATTAAAAACAGTGGGTTCGAATGCGTCTTAGTCATTTTGAATCGGAAGAAACAAAGAGCGCAAAGAACAGAAGTAAAGTTGCTGTTCACACAAAAAATTCAATGCTGTTAGGTATAGGGATGTTTAAACCAAATTTATGAGAGAACTAAATTTTAATGGATGGAAACCGCGTAGTCTTTGATGCAATTCTCTGCTGCATTTATAAACGTATCTCAGCTGTTAACTTCTGGAATATTTGTTAATACGGTGAACCATGCCAGAACAACCTGCTCCACTCCATCGTCGGTGACACATATACACATTTTAATCCTCCTTTGGGATTCAGCGAAATAACAGCTCGGGTTTCGCTGCACAAAACAACGCAACTCGAAAAACCTGTCTTGGCAAAGCCTTCTTTAGTAGCTCAGTACGGCATTTTCTAGATAGTAAAAAGTATAAGACTGTCTTGATATCCAAAAAGTCCCAAATGTTCTTTATAATTGTGGCAGATTATGCATTGAGTAATCAGGATTGGGCCATGCACATTTAAAATGCTCACAGGAATGACTGCTGTGGAGTAAATACAGAAATGCCACTACCAGAATCGTAACCCGCAAAATTCTAGCTGTCATCTTGACTAATAGTGTGTCTGGGTTGACCCACAACAGATTGTGGCTACTAACTTTTGAAAGGACACTGCCACGAACAGTGCTACCACTTTGGCATTTCTTTACAACCCCAAAAAATCAAACGTCTCGATTCCTTGCGAAAGCCTAATACACTTTGGGAATGTGCTTTTACTTATCAAATGACTGTTATTTGAGGGACCGAAAGGAACGCGAATCCTTTGTTGACTGTGGGGTACGATAAAAACACTCACAAATTCCACGGCCAAAGCCCTAGAGAGAGTGTGTTTATTGGTCGCATCGATTCCCGGATTCATGAGCCAGATCGTGGCCTGAGCGTAGATGAGGGAAAAAGCCAGTTCATTTACTTCCATCAGTTGAGACCTAGGTAGAAATTCGGGGTGACTTTCCCAACAACACATCCAGAGGATGTACCAAAGAGCATATAACTCACAGAAGTTCAGTGTGACGGTCACAAGATTGGTTCGCAAAGAACTGTGAATTGTGGATCTGGGAAAAAAGAGAACATTAGAGATCAACAAAAAAGTACGGCCGAGAAGGCTGTTGACATACGTCCACAATGAGCTGACTGGAGGTCCGAGCGACTGAGAAGAGTACACCAAAAGTGAGAACGTTAGAGGGTTCCATTGACGGTGTAGCAAAGTTCAATGTTGCCTCAGGTGTCAACGCCGCTATTTCTGATACCTTGAAATGCAAATAAAGCCATCATTGAACGGGGCCTCGAACGCTTTAATAGGACTTCATTGTTAATAATGGCTCATCCCTACCAAGGGAAGTGCCCAGGAGTGTGTTGTTTACCATCTTTATCCTCAAAGATCTAACAAATAGAATGAGCGACAAATTTGGAAGAAAAAAACAATGATATTCACTTAAACAGTATGAGAGGAAGCTGAAAAAGTAAAAATAACCAACCGAAGCAAGCGACAAATCTCCCAAGCGTGGAGTTTCGACAGCAATCAAGCGAAGGCAGCTACTCAGTAACCGCAAAATTGGGAGAGATTTCAAGCTGACGAACAGTTTAGAAGTCTTAGGATTGTCTGGTGAATGCTTCGGTGCTGAAGACGGTGATGCACCTTCTGAGGAATTTGAAGAGCTCGGACGTAGAAGAAATAGGGCACAATTTCGAGTCAACTGAACCGCTGCTGTGTAAACAGACGTCCAGATGTCTGATGGAAGGCAGATTGACCCACCGTCAGGCTAGAGCGATGAGATACGATGGTACACAAGCTGATCAACAATTACATTCCTTGCTAAGTGATTCGAACCATAAATAATAAGCGTGAAATATACATGAGCTACAAGCGAAGTCCAGACGGGAATGCCTCGACATTAGATGTTATTACAACAATCCGTCGATTTAACGAATTGAAAACTTCAAGAACAGCATAAAAGTGCGGCATTAATTCAAGCCAATTAATAATTTCATTTAAAAAACATATGAATACATTTCTTCTCACCTAGACTTATTACCACTGAACCCCAACATTTGTTTCATTGATAAGTATTGAGTTATAAAGAGCTACTGAGACGTCATATTGATGTAAACCAAAGTTGATCATCTCGGATCAGTAGTCAGTACTACGCTGGTTTGTATAGTATCAAAAACGAATGAACACAGCTAGGCTGTGGTTGTAGTGCAAAGTGCCGATTTATCCCATGCATCTGACACTACATTTACTTTAGCTTTGGCACGCGGTGATTCGTAATATCTCACACACTAATATCTGAAGCACTGGAAAAGTCTAAAAGATAGCCAGGGTTATTGCAAATCCTATGAAAATATCAAAATAGGCTGACAGTTTCAACAACAACTTCAGGGCAATTTACCATCTAAGCGAAATAAATATGCTACAAAGGTCCGGATCAGATATATTTTATGTGATATCCATGGTTGAGAGACGGGCAAACTTTGTTTTCGATACTTCTGAGTGAGTGCCTACTTATCAGCACAGAAAGGTGACGAACGAGTAAATGAAAAAAACTTACTAAAGGACGCTCCTCACGATGACCCTCGGCAAAGAGGACTGTTGAGGCCACACACGTCGGTGAGGTGAGTTTTGTGACGCCGGGTGAGGAGCGCATGGCGCACCAGTAAAGGTCGAGAATAGCCGAGGTAATCAACAATCCCCTTGGCGGAGCCGTGAGGAGAGCGCAAAGCTGTTCATGATTGTTGAGGAGAAAGGCTTTGAGCAGATGAGCCATCGGTGTACCATCGCTGGCACCACCTCCCTGCACCACCAGGAGGAAGATTAGACGCAGTTGAGAGAGCAGAAACTCACTCCACGCAGTGTTGGGGAAGAGGTCTTCGTGAGACGTCTCCTTGATGAGGAGAACAAAGGAAGGCATGATGATAACTTCGAAACAAGGTTTATGAAGAATTCGTACTCACTTATTTCTACGATCACCTGCCAAATTGACTCATCTTTGGGTAAAGTAATGAAACGTGTTAATATTAAACCTGGTAACAAACGTTATTAAACCCATCACACTCCTGCATTATTTGCTAGTGCGTTTTCAAGATACCATATTTTCAGTTTACATATAAAAAAGCACTTTATGCAATGGCTAACCCACCGCAGTGATGAGCTAGGTAGTAATCGGTATGCCATAAAGGGCTTAAATGCTAAAAAAACACAGAAAGAGGTTCATATGTAGTCTTTTGATTAACCTATTAATTATTTAGAAGCAGAACTGATATTAAGGTAAGGTTTTGAACACCTTGCAGTCGGTGTGCTCCCTCGAGAAAACCTACAGAAATACCCCCTCCCCCCCTCGCCAAATAGGTGGAAGAAATTCACCGAATCATGTCGGATTTCCTAAAAAATGGAAACAGCCAAATGATCCTGATAAATACGATGAAGTAGCATTTTGGGTAAAAAATAATGCCATGTCACCTACAAATTAAAATTACCATTCAATCATATTGTTAAGCCAGGAGTGAAAGCAGAAATTAGGAATGCGACGAGTATTTGTGAGATGTTCCATTTCATAGAGCTAAAAGTTAAACCTGGAACAGGAATTTACCACAGCTCTGAAAGAAAGACCTGCAGACGAACCCGCACATGCATCAACATTAGTAAGCACATATAATTCTAGATAGATGTGCAAGAAAAATAAGCTCCAACGATCAACTGTAGTGGCGGAATTCGAACTGATCGGTGAAAAGAGAGCTTTAAAAGCCTTGCACGCAGTTGGGAAGGAAAATTTTCTGTCAGGGATCGGTTGGTAGCCTAACGCATAGCACAATTCACTTCAGAAGGGCAACAGGAACTCATCAGGAAAAAAAAAGCAATAGGCAAAAGATGGGGCGAACATGCATATTAAAGTTGATGGTCTGAGATGCGATGAAATTACATGGTATAAAAAGCAATATATTCCACAGCAATGTAATTGGATCTATCAGACCATCTTAATAAATAGTAGCGTACGAAAAAAGAACTTTAAAAGTGAAGAAAAGGACATTCATACAGGTGATTTGCATTTGTCCGCCTGAGCCAGCCATTGCATCAGTTGCTGTGTAGGCGGTAGGCGAAGTGCTTGAACAAGAGGAATCGCGTAGGAGGCCAGAACTTGGGTCAACTGGGAGTGCGACCAGTCACCTTTACTGGAGGCAATGCTATTCCCGAACGAGACCGGTGAGCGATCCGGATATAACGTCCTCCCAGAGGGCAAAAGAAAACACGTAAGCAAACGCACAATGGTTTGGCCGAGCTCAGCTCCACTGAAGGTCTGAAAAGAAACGAAGAAGGCGCTTTTACCGCAGTTCTGCGCATTTAGACCACTATAATGTGTTATACGTATGGATGGTTGTGTTTGTAGTTCTCGTCTTGTGAATTTTATAATATCCTACCCTCTTAAAAAGATCTCGCATATAAAAGAAGCCTTAGTATTTATCGAGTTATTCAGCGTGAAAAATGGGGCGTGACGACACTACTCGCAAAAAATAACACAGAGGGCTGTAATTCATCAGCAGCATAACTGCCCAAGCGAACCTAACCGTGGTTCTTCAAACCAGGCGAAAAGTGCTCAAGACGCACTGTCTGGCCAAAAACCACCGACAAATAATGCAGAGAAATGTGACATTGCTATCCCAAGCTGACGATTATTAATACACTAATGCAGCATTGCCCATCATATTGGTTTCATTGCTTCTCGGAAAAGAAAGGTTCGGAATCGTTTTTATGAAAACAAAACAAAACGGTAATGCTTCCAAGCTGAAAATAATAGTTTACCATTGAATATTCGGTAAGAATTCGAATCAGGTTGTTAATTATGCCTGCGTCCACTAGGCAATTGGCGAGGCTGATGGCATCAAATTGGTTCCAAATGGCTTGCATTAAATTCATGGCTTGTTCAAAGGCCTGCAGAAAAGGTAGCTATAAGCTTAAGACTTCCAAATTTCATGCGAGAATGAGAAAACGAATCCAACCTGTGACTCCACAATGGTGACGCGAGAAAGCAAGGATACGTCTTGAAAGACTTCTATGCATAGACTGAGCAAACGGTCGTATAGATGGGATGGCACCTCGCAGCATTTTGGAAGGAAAAGACAGATGAATGCCATTAGATCGGCGTGAAAATGTGAGTAAGTCCTATTGGCTGATGTTTTTGAGGCAGTTGATACATCTCTATTTTCCAACAACGCTACCGCTTGTTGTATCCACTCGCAGATGGGGAGTGCAGACACTTGGGAAGACCTGAAATGTGCGAAATACACAATGAGACAGGAAATAATTTCGTTGATGACATTAATAACGAAATTATTTTAAGTATTTGAAATAGGGAAAAGAAAAACACCAAAGCATACCTAACGAGGTAGTCAGCAGACGCCGCCAAACAAACAGCCAATTGGTCGACAATGGAAACTACTGGTCGACTGTGTGGCAGAGAAATCTGCAACCAAAAAGTCCATAAAACTTAGCACTTGCACATTCAAACCAATTGAACATTTTACATTACTTGAAAAGTATTTCCCCCCTGAAGATAGTTAGCACGTTCACCACCAAATTACACCTACGCAACGACCAGATTTCCTCACTCGATTTTGAAAGGGGAATGAAGTAGATTGAAAAGAAAACAGACTGAAAACGATGGCGGTCACAGTGGAACAAAAGCAACAATTATGCATCCAGACCTCGGTAGCGAACGTGTTGAAGATCAACATCAGCTAATTTTTATCAGCGAAAAAACATTTTCACTACAAACTTTCGCCTTAAATAACTGCAGAAATCTCAACTAGTAGTACGAAAAAAGTAAAAACCAGAGAAAAAAGGGACGGATGGATGTCCAACGCCTTTAATTCGAGTGTTCTCAGCTGCTATATTCAATAAATTTATCGAATTTAATCAAGGTACCAGGACATGCGGTACCCGGACTGTTACCGCTCCCCCCAAAGTTGTGGTTCTTACATCTTGTGAACACACAAGAGAACAACGCGAATCACCTAAGAAACTTTATAGAAAATAAAAAGCCCTCAATTTTACAGTCACATTAATGCATCGGGAAAAAATACTAGGTTGAGTTGAATTAGTTAATCTCATGGCATTGACTGCGCGACTAACGAATGGAAGCAGACTACAAGGCCTACTGAGCGACAATTAAACCTTCACAAACTACTCTCAATAAGTACTATCCAAATTGCGTTGAAATACAAAAAAACCTACCCAGATAGTGGCCATGTCGAGACAGGCGACAATAAAATCAGTGATCTGACTAGAAGAGATCAGCCGCATCTTATTGTCCGAAACGGAGGTATTCCACTTCAGAAGGGTGCAAAATACACTTTTCCAACGAACCATTGCCCAATCGAGAGCTGTCAAAACAAGCGATTTACTAAACTCATCTGATGTGATGTCCTCGGAACACCGAAATGCCGACTAAAAAAAAAAGAACCTTAAAGTAACTTCGCAAGCTATCGTAGAAGAGAACGAATCCGTCAATATGTCCATAAAGCAAATCACCCAAATAGCGAATCCCTTTGAACGCAATAAATGCTAATGTAACCAGGTAGAAAAAATCCTTACTCACCATTCCAATAATTCAATTCACTCCAACCAAATCAACAGATATACAAACTTTTAAGTTAATGGTATAGTCTAAGCACAAGCCCTTTTGGATTCGTTTCTAGTGAAAACAAACCTCAAACCATTCGATCAGAAAACTCTTCGATGTGTTCATGAGCTTACCATTGAAAATGTCAATCAAGTTACTCTTTCAATGCAAAGAAGTGCGAGTTTAATAATAGTACGTATTGTTTTACCGAACTCGCTATTGATTCAGAAGAAATCCCTAAGGAAAAATGTCCTCTGCTAGAGGGAAGAAATTCCAAAATACTAAAGGTGAAGACCGTTTTAGTGTCCCACTGGGCGACCTAATGAAACCTTCAATTTTATGGGAACTAAAGAAACCTTTAAGTTCGACACACTACCCGTAGCCAAGATTCAAGGAACTGCTCCCCAAACTGCTTGCAAACAGTCAAAAGGGCGACATCCGGTGCATTCGTGAATCTACAGAAAAAACATCCCGATTCGGTGAATGCTATAAACAAGTAGACATAAAAGCTAAAGACCACCCACCTAAGAGACTCAAACAATTCAATTGCAATGACAGTGGCGTAGCTACCAGCAATCTCCAGGTCTACAACGGAATGTTCAGCCTGGTAAAGAAAAAAGAGTTTTACAAGATGTTAAGGCAAATGTAAGCGAAATCTATTCAAGAATAGTACGACTAACCTCAGACTCCTTCAATATTGCCACATAATTGAAAAAGGGATCACTGAGGCATTCCCAAAAACTGGCGCTATAGGGGAAAGCGATTGAAAATGGATGCAATAGAAGCATCGAGAAAAAGATCAGGCTCAGTGAAGAAAAATGCTTACGCCTCACGAAGTTGAATACGAAATGGATTGCTCGGTTGCATCCATATTGCTGAGATCAATTTCAACAAGGACCAATAGAGGTTGATAGAGACGAAATCTCGTTCCTTCTAGTAACCAAAAAAGGCTTCGTATTCGATGTGAAGCCTTATGAAGCAATAAAGTGTTTTACAAGATATTTGTGAATTCATGTTTTTGTCACACGTCATAAATACAAATGTAAAAAAGCTATTGCTATATATTTCTACTTGAAACAACATTTCGGTGATTTAAATCATTCAAGCGTCAAATTTTTTTACATCGTTTGCCTTCAATTCTTGAAGGGCACTGAGAACAATGCCCTGAAGGCCATCCAAATTTCCCTTGTCGGCGAATGATGAGATCATTCGCAGGAGCCCAAAGCCTGGTCCGTTGAAGGGCGCACAGGTCGCACCGCTGAGTACATCAAGCATCACGGCCTCCGCCAACCAGTCAAACAAACCAGTGCGCGTGATCTGGTCCTCAGATGTGGAGCGCAGGCGGTGGACTAAAAAGCCCAGCAGACGTGGTTGCATGCCGTGAAGGTGTGGCGTGACAAAGCGTTCAGAAAACTAAATGAGAAATGAGGAATGTGAAAGAGAATGACGTTTGTGTTAATTACAAAATCAAGCAGTCAAATCCGATCAAATTATTTCAATTCACAGCCTGCCAAACTTCCTGTGCATCTTTACTTAAATTTTACCCAGAATAACTCGTAACACCTTTAAGGGAGATTCAGGTTTTACAGATAAACAATTCAGGTGGATTGAGGGGGGGATATACACTTACACAAATTAGTTTCTTGAGCAGACTGATTGCGGCTCGAGTCAATCCCACAGGACAAGTGGGATCAAGGAAGTCGAGGAGGTAGAGAAAGTAGGCATTGGAAGTGGCGTCACTAATTGAGAGGATTTTAAGTAGTGTCTTGGAGTGGCTGGAAAAGAGGTTATGTAGAAGTGTAATTGCTAGCCACGTCGACTGGACTCGGTATTGACCCAAGGCCGAGACGCCAGCGATTTGCTTCTCTTCCAGTCGAGTAGGGAAGCGAAGGAAACTAAGAGAAGGCGAATGAAGCCGAATGTAGAAGTGGAAAGTAGTCGACGGTGGTTGATCTGCATTTATAATATTTATAAGTGTAATTATCAACCAAGATTAATAAATTAACAAATTTATTTACGCATTTAGCAAAACTAGAGCCAGTGAAGATTTTCACGCTATCCATAAGGTTATAGGGATTCCTCCATGGGCAACGCTGATAAGTATTATCAACTTACTCGAATTCGATAGACTGGCAGGGTATTCGAAGGGAATCAACAGAAACCTTTGTGAGAGAGGCAAGACAAGTTAAAAGAGATTCAGAGTTTACAAGAAGCCAACGTGCGTAGGAGCACAAATCACGAAAGTGGAAAAGAGGCAAATTCAGAGACGGTGGATTCGATTCTTCCGTCATCTCTATGGACCCGTCATCGCCATCCAAGGAGTATGAGGTAAGAAGTTCCACGAAAAAAAGCAGAGCTTTGTTGACTGTAAAGTTGGAGGATGAGGTTAGTAAGTCACTGCTCAAAATGTAAATGAATACTCTAATAAAAGGGAAACGGCTGCGAAAAATTCAGTAAACGAGACTTAGATCCCGGAGATTTCACAAATAGCCGTGCAATGGCAATAACAAATTTGAAAAATAACAGGATTTTGTCAATATTGTTAAGAATGATGGGTATTCCAGATCAGAAAGTGCCCAGTGAACTTGTAAAACAACTATGGTTACCAGGATACGCCAGCATTCGTTTGATGAAAAATCAAAAAGCTTACCAAGATGCAAAATCCCCGATTTGGCATCAGGTGATCCCACAAGCAGTTTAGGGATGATGGATCGACGTGAGTCACCACCACCGACCTCAACGAGAAGATCATAGCAAAAAACGAGACAAGCTAGGAGAGGACTGTGATTGTCGCCAACCAATGCTCCCTCTTCCAAGGTCTCAGTAAACCAAGAGTCCATGCCAGCGAAAAACGCTGCTTTTTCTGCGGATAAGAGGCCCAACGACATGTCTAAATATGCCGATAAGAGACGGTAAGCAGTGGTTGGAGAAACCTCGGTCATCCACGGTGATGTCGATGAAGATGTTGAGATGATACGCAGAAGGCAAGAGTCCGTCAGAGTATAGACAGGCACACCAGTAGATTGTTGCGTATCGCCCTGAGATCGAAGAACTGCTGAAGGAAGGAGTATGCGATCCGCTTGGAGGTAGCGAAAAACGCTGTTGGAAAACGCGTGGACGAGGTCACATTCTGTACCCGAGTGCAGTAAAAACGTGACAGAATGAGCTGTGAGACGGAGAAGGCAGGGTAATAGATAGTCGGCTGATAGAGTGGTCAATAAACCTCCTAATGGAGTTTCTCGTTCCCCACTCAAAGATTCGGTGAATATACGAGTAACGAGAGCCCATGTCAATTCCGTAGTAGCCAAACACTGTGCAGGTTCAATTCCTGCCTAAAAAAGACGTAGTTCTCCTAATGAATGAAATAGATAGAAGAGAACTGTAAGCGAAACAAACTCGCTATAAACAGTGAGAAATCATTAAAGACCGATTTCCTGAATCACATTTAGAAACGTAGATTTGATTTTGAAAAAAAAAATTTGATGCATTTAGAAAATGAGATAGAAGCTGCATTACTTTGGAGCGCCATTACCAAAAAGACTTAAAGGCACGTAAACCTAATATAGGAAATGTGTGATTCTTAATATATTTACAACAATAACTTGGATAACTCAGCGATAGCAGTAATTCACGAAGCTTCCCTTCTTGAGGTAAACAGTGAAAGAACCCACCAGTAGACAGACATCAACAAAATCCAGACACGAGACAAGACGCGAGATCACTGTCGAAACGTCCGAAGTAGTGAGCTTGGAGGAAGGATAATTCTGCTTATCCGCTTGGTTCAAAAATAGCACCTGTTCGGCCGAAACCACAATAGCATTGAGCACAGGCCACAATGAGTATTCATGCTGCCAAACGACAATCGTTGCGGCTACAAAACCAGGATAACAAAGTTAATGGACAATGGCTTCAACGGATACATGAGGTCCTGTTAAAAGTGCACCTACTTTGCCTGAGAACGCCTCTAGTACCGGCAGGAATGCAGATGGCTAACGGATTAGACGAGGGCTTACTGCATGAAAAATGCTGCAGTTTTGGAGTTCCATCGGGCGGAAGAGCCCAGCGTTGACGCAGTAAACTAACAGTCGTCTCTTCGCCTTCATCTACTGGATCGTGAAAGCGTACCAGATCTTTAAGGACTGTGAGCTGACACCGCTCTGCGAAGTAAGGCACACTTGAGATCAATTGGACCACTAGACCTGTCACACTCTCCTCATCTTGAGTGATTGAGTTGCTGACACCGGTGTTAAGTAGTGAAGTGCACAGATGTAATAAGTCCAAATCCACTGGGAACCCTGACAAAAAGACAGAATATGTATGTATATATGACTGAGGTTTACTCTGAGCGACGTCCTCGATAATAGAGACAACGCGTCGGCCAATTCCTGCAGGCTGAACATCTTTGGTATTCAAAACTCCACTACAATGCACGACGATGGATAGGGTTTTAGCTAGAACGCGAGTATAGGCAGTTCGATAGTCTTCAAGGGAGTCTAAAGCGACTTGACGGGCCAGAAGAGTGAGAAGATCAAAGACAGCGAGATGGCTGGAAAAAGAAACCAGGCTTAGACTTTCGGGTATAGTAAGGAAATCAAAATTCGACCATGCGGAGGCAGTTGAGTTGACCTGAAGTTAAAGGTAAAACAGTTGTAATGAGGTTGATCAGGATTAGAACTCAAAACAGTGAATGTCCTACTGTTTGGGCTGAATTTAATTCGGATAGCACATCACAAAGGTAGTCGAATACATCTAATTCACGGATTGCAATGGCGGCGTAATCATTCGCCTTATTTGTTTCCTCTATTGACGATGCAAAGACTGAGCCACAGACAGCGACAAACAAAAGTAAGGGGGCATTTCCCTGAAGAATATTCAGACTCAAAACACTGGTCAGAAGACGACTACAGCTTTTTCGGAGGAAATGGTCGTTTTCGCTGTCATTGGAACCGTAAAGGCAAATGTCGTCAAGACGACCGGCTTTTACCAAGATGAAGCACTGAAGATTCCTACGAAGACAGGAATTATTCGATAGATTCCGCTATCCCTTACCTGATCTTATCAATAAGCTTCCGACAGGAAGTGGAGAGAAAAGTGAGTTCTTTCCTTGAAAAGAACGATGCATTCTAGCGAAAATGATGGCCTTATTAAGCGCGTGTCCATACCCAAAACGCTTCAAACAAAGAGGAAAATAAAACTTCTGCATGTGAAGTTTGCGACACGCCAGCAGCATCAGAAAGTGATATAAGGAGCGCTTCAAGAGTCAGTATGATCTCCCGAAGAAATTGAAGCAGTTTGACATCATTTGCCAACTCGATTTGAGCCTGTTTGCAAAGCACTTTAGATATTCTTATAAGTACAAAAGAGGTCGCAGTGAAAACATACCCTCGCACTGAGATTTTTACTTAAGAGTCCAATAAATAGTTCGTACAGCTCATTGAACTGCCCGATAAGCTACAAGGCATATAAAAACGGTTTTGTTTCTCACCAACTGCGTAATTTCGAAATGCGACTTAAAAACCGTAGCACCAAAAAGAATGTCTGATATATGAAGCCACGATGCTTCCCAATGCGATGACATAATTTTCTGAAGCTGGATCAGACTTAACCTCTCATTCCAGTACACTTTTCGGACCTCTTCCATAATTTGTTGCGATCGCGCCACGCTGTGCAAGTTCTACTAAAGTTATAAGTACAGTGTATTAATGATACCTCCTTTATTAACGCAGACTGTGGTTCTGCAATCTTGAGGTATTCCATATACATTAACTCGGATACATGCGGTGTTGCAGACTAAGGAAAGTAACATTCTATTACCACTTACCAAAAAACTCGCAAGTTTGGATATGAATGCCTTTTGCAAGTTATCAGGAATGGGCTTTGAAGAACTGCATAAAGTAAAAAAGATAAAAGAAGGGATACTTGTTTTGGCCATAATATTTCAAGCCATTATTTAGTTGACCACTAATAGCGACAACTTCGGATACCAACTGGTCCTATATGATCGTTAGAGTAAACATCAAAATAACTTTGGAAAGGGCCCCATGCTGTGCAACGATGTGCTCCAAAACTCCTAGACAAGACCTAAATCTCGAAATAACAGAGCAAATCCACCATACATCTCAACTCTCGAAAGACACAAATTTACACCAATAAACAGCGAAGCGCTTGCATATGATTGGGCGT
This sequence comes from Taenia hydatigena, assembly GCA_036345935.2. Classification (NCBI taxonomy): domain Eukaryota; kingdom Metazoa; phylum Platyhelminthes; class Cestoda; order Cyclophyllidea; family Taeniidae; genus Taenia; species Taenia hydatigena. Next base: position 18,104,290 of record JADWOT020000009.1, read on the forward strand.
TTCGCGGAAATGACCTTAGATCTGGGATCATTACGAATCGGAATCTCAATAAACCTGTTTGGTATTTGTGTTCATTCTTTCATTGTGATCTGTGGGTCTACTAGGAATGTTTAGAAAATCAGGTTTGATTATGGCAACACTTTTGAAAATGCGGTATTTATCGACATGTGTTCCGAATATTCCTCTTACTGAGGCTATACCCGGTTTCAACCCAAACTTCAGTTCACATCTCTTATCGAGCAATTCGGCAGTGAGCATTAGCAAGCTGGGCAACGGTTTGACAGTTGCTTCGCAGAACAAATTCGGCATGCATTGCACAATTGGAGGTATGAGGGGCTTACTTAGGTCATTTTCAGTTATGCTGAAGGCTGGGCCTCGCTACGAAAGTGGAACTGTCAGTGGTGTGTCGCATTTTATTGAAAAACTTGGTTTTCATGTAGGAATTTCCTTTTTAATACTGGGTTAGTCTACCGATAGATTTAGGGATCGGGATCATATTCAATCCAAAATGGAATCATGTAACTCTATTTTTGATTGCCAGATATCCAGGTAGCTGCTTACTTTGAAAATTTCTAATTTGATAGGGATTTCATCGTTTACGCTATCTCAGGACTGAATAATTATCTAGATGATCTCGTTCACGTCCTTTCTGAGACCGTTTTGCGTCCAAAAATCACCAAAGACGAGGTTGACATGGCAGCTCGTGCCATCGGCTTTGAGCTGGCTAGTTTGGAAATGGCTCCGCCTGTGGAACCTGTTCTCAACGATCTTCTCCATTCTGCTGCTTTTCATGGTTGCAATACCCTTGGCTTCCCTCGTTATTGTCCATCTGAATCTATTGGCCTTATATCTCGCCGTGAGCTTATGCAATTCATGGCCTCCTATTACCGGTAGTGCTTTATTTTGGGGTTATGTTTGGTATTGTAAACACCTGCAAGTGATTGAATAGCAATCTTACTGACCGAAATTCTTCCATTTGATGTCATTTATCATGCTTTGCCACTCGTAGACCTGAACGTATGGTGGTGGTTGGCGTTGGGGTGGATCACAACGATTTTACGAAGTTAGTTGAGTCGTCGTTCATGCCTTGGGAAACCAGTTATGGTCTGGAGGTTCCTCAAGAAGGTCGTCTCATACCGGATGACTCATTGCCTGTGTATGGTGGTGGTGAAATTACTGTACGTGTACCTGTGAAATTTATGTGACTGCCGTTTTCATCTCATGGTTTTCGTACGTTTATCATTCGTTACCATTAACGCGTCTTCGTTCTCGCCTTGCTTCTCATTTCGTTTTTTGGTTCCTCAGATGGTATCCTTTTCACGCCACCTTAATTGCTGGATTTTTCTAAAATATTTATCAGTCTGAATCAAATTGTTCCTTCCATGCTCAGCGCTTGAAATTTATCGTACGACCTTAGTAATGGGCATACGCACTATGGTTTCCGATATGTTTTTCAGCCTTTTTGCAACCATTCTTGATTACGTTTGACTTCATTTTATTGCTCATCTCTGTTATATTTAGATCGAATTATTGGCCTCGTTTTGTCAATCTTGAAATGTTTTTTATTTAACTCTCCAAGGGTTTGCTGCAGCTTGGCGTATGGGTTCATGAATGGTGGTAGTTATCGAAACAATGTACAAATAAACCGGTTTTAGTAACTATCAGTTCCGAGTTAAGTTGGTACTACAGGTTTTTTCCCGTAATGCAAGTCCATCGGAGCATTGTCCATTGAAGAACGCCTTTTTTTCAAGCTGGCTTTACCTATTCCGTTTTTTGTCATTTGACGGTCAGCGTTAGGCGTTCGCACTTCGTCCACTTTTTCTGTCTACTCACGTTCACCCCGTAGGAACTGCTAACGTTCTTGCGCTCTCGTGACTGTAGGTGGACCGAGATCTGTCGCAGTACCACGCCCCCATGCCCGAGTTTGCTCACTGTGTCATTGGTCTGGAGAGCTGTGGCTCCAAGGATCCTCAATTTGTTGCTTCATGTCTCCTCAATTCCCTCCTCGGTGGTGGAGGCTCCTTCTCTGCCGGCGGTCCGGGGAAGGGCATGTACTCCCGCCTCTACACCAACGTTCTCAACCAGTAGGTTCAGACCATTCTCTGTCCATGCGCAAAATAAGGGTGTAAACGAGTGTGTGCTACGAGCTACAAATCGCCCGCCTTGGAAAGCAGTCATTCCAACACTTCTGAGCTAAAAGTGGCCTTTAAATGCACATAGATGACTACTTTGCAAAGCTTTCGTTAAACATTTTTATACCTGAAAAGCCCGATTTTTTTCTAACCGTTGAGAGTGAATCCTAGTGATTTACGAGTGCAGAGAAATTAAGAGAAATTTATGGGAAATGCGCTTTCTCAATATCGGGAATGAATGTAGACAAGTGCATTGTTACTCTTTTAAGAAACTGCGACATATTTCCGAACTGTTATCTGGCATCAGTGAAAATCCTTCCTACTAGTCAAAGCAGAACTTTATGTTTCGTCTTTTGATGAGCCAGCGTCTTGATGAAAGTATCTTGTTGTATAAAATCATGCTACGATGGCGGGCGCTGCAGCTGCTCTCTAATTTAAGTAGCTTATGTTTCTGATATAATTCGTTGTAATGGGAATGCTCTCCGCTAACTTGGATACACGTACTTCGAAATACACGGGACTCCGGCTCCCCACTGAAACCAGAAACTTACCTTCCTCTCCCGTCCAGGCACCATTGGGTAAACTCAGCGCAGGCAACAAATCACGCCTACGCTGACGCCGGCATCTTCGGTGTTGCTGGAAGCACCGAGCCCGCTAACCTGAAACACTTGGCCCAAGTCTTGGCAGCCGAACTGCGCTTTACTGCAGAGGCGCCAATCCTAGACGAAGAGCTTCAACGTGCCAAGAATCAGCTGGAATCGATGCTGCTGATGAATTTGGAGATGAATCCCGTTGCCTTTGAGGATATCGCTCGGCAGATTCTTGCCTCCAACGAATGGAAACCACCGGCCTTTTGGGTGGAAAAAATCAGTGCGTTGGCTCTTCCCTCTTTCACCACGCCGTCTGTCTACTACAGTCATCATTTTCATTTTGTTTTTCTTCTGTAGATGCCGTAACGGCCGAAGACTTGCAGAATCTTTTGATGCGCATGTTTAAGTCACCACTGACGCTGGTGGGCTTCGGCCGCATGTCAAAATGGCCGGGATTGCGCGAGATCCAAGAGATGATCGCGGCTCCACTGCAAATGCGTAGGACCTTCCCCTCTCTCTTCAAGCGATTTGTCTGATGTTTGGCGCTCTTATCTCTTCATCCCTTCCTTTGTACAAAGAAACTTGCCATGGCGCCGCGTTCGCCTCATTTTTGTCCATTTCGATAAAGCTAACCGTTATTCTGGTTTTGCGTTCGTATGCACTTACACGGCAGACCATGCCCCCGTTCTCATGATTGACGCAGGCTCGACTTGGTTACATTGGTATGAGGTCCAAAATGTTCTCGATAGATCCCATAAGTCACCTGACATTGTAAAAATGTGGATTATGTTGAAGATCGCTCACAAAGTGCGGGACACGTTTTCGGAGTTACCGAAGGCACGCTGGTCTGCTGACTACGAGCAAGAAGCGGGTGGCCTCCCACGTGACAAGTTTGGTAGACTCGTTTCGATGATGACCCGCTAGGCCACGAAGTCGGAAAAGCTCGCCGAGTACCTCCTCTCGCAGGCTACCACCTGATATCCCGACTAATTTAAGAAGCAGTCGCCTTAGATGAGTTCCCAGCCCCACATGCTTTATCGCGCATCAGAACGAGATGCAATTCTGTCAAAGGATAGCGCCAGCAATTCGCGTGGAAGATTCATGACTGGATTAATCACAGAATTCGACCCTTGCGAACATAGGGAGCCATCTCCAAATTCGCATGGAGTTGGGTTAATTCTGAGCAATAATCAGAAGCCAACGGAACGGAAAGGAGTTGTATTTTAAGAAAATGAACTCGTGATTGCAATGCAAATTTACTTATTAGCTAAAATGGATAATCGTTCAGCTGACTTCATCAGAACTGTCAGAGATGGGGGTCGTCCGAGGATTTGTTCCAACAGTGTTCCCAGACACATTCTCGACCTCCTGAGTCGCCCGGATGATCTCCCTAAAGCATTAGAAGAATTAACTGGGACACGGGCTCTCGCTTCTATCATTTCGTTGAATGGTCGCATAGTTATTTTTTCAAACACCATCGAACTGCCACCAGTGAGCAAGATAATGGAACCAGACGATTCCCATCCTCAGCCATAGATCACGGTGTTTGTAACCAGAGCCCGCATCAAGCAAACCAATGTACAGTAAAACCAATGGCTGACATCTCACAAATAAGGTCATTTCCTACGTTTTCAAATATTTGGTTAATATTATAACCTAGTACATAGCCGACCCCCACTAAGATGGAATTGTCTGTGCCAACGGCGGCCTCGTTTTTTACATCCTTTCACAAGATTGTTGCGCACTAATTTATGCTGCCCAAGTGTGGAGTTATCGACAGAAGAACCCAATTCTGATCGGCAACCAGAACTTAAAGAAACCAAACCATAAAAGTGCCGTGTAGAGCTGATTCGATGCTACTATGTTGGGAAATATAGCAACGTTAGCCATTCCATCACTTTAGTGAATGACTATTAAAAAATGTCAAAAAACATCAGGATTGATCCTCAAGCATGAGAGAGAACAGCCCTTTGGATCTCACTGAAACGATAGGTTGCGTTTAAGAAGTCCATCCTCAAATTTTGCTTTAACATCTAACACTAGCACTTACTTTTCCAGTGGATTTTGAATAGCAGGATCGTCAAAATCGCCTTCATTTTCTTCCAAAACAACTCTTCGACGCTTTTTACGATTTACAGTTAGAACATCTTCCAATTCTTCATTTGACACGGAATGCGGTGATAGCACTGAAGCGCTACGTATGGGCATGTCTGAATCCTGAAAAAGGTGTACCGGCAGGCCGAACAAAAAAATGAGAATTGTAATAAAGTCCAAAAGCGTACTCTCTTACCTCTTTTGAAATGGCTTCTGAATCCGAGAGTATTGAACGCCGTAGCCCTTTACATTTAGAAGGTTCCTATCAAAGGTGACACAAGCTCCTTACCGAATTCACACTACACAACATACCTCTTCATTGGCGATAGAGACACCTTTAAGACTCGCCGGTTCCTAGAAAATGGAAGAAAAAACCACATTCATTTAGTATCTTCAACAGAACACCTTTCACCCCTCCCTTATCCCACTTGATAAACCTCGTCATCGAAAATTCCGTCGATGTCGCAGGGAAACCCTGGTGAAGAGTCTTGTCGTCCACTCCGCTTCCGACCTCCGTGCAACGAGCTCTTCAATCTTTTCACCTCTGATATATCTCCATCCAGGGTTTCTGACTGCGTGTATTCAACGCGCCCATGACAGCGTGTCCGCCGGCCATGGTGACCAAAGTCGTTCAAGCCTCTAGCCAATCCTAGTTCGATCAGCTTCTGTTCAACTTCCCGTCGGCTTCGCAGAACTACCGCTGTAGGCATTTCACTGTCTTCCTGTCGCATTTTCTGTTCGTAATCGAGCCTCAACTCAGTCATCACATCATCCAATTGATCTAGTAGATGGTTGGATGAATACTTGTGTGATCACTTACGAGAAGAACCCTCATGTTCGAGAAATAGCGAGTGGAGCAAGTTGACTTCTTCTTTACTCCAGGGTGGTCGTCGTCGTCTTCGTCCAACAATACTTCCGTCACCTGAGCGAATACTTCACATCCAAAAGGTGATAGGAAGGAAAAGAAGGATTTACGTCATCATTTTGATATCTTTCGCAGAGGCCACTTTACCCAAGTATATCAAACGCATTATGATTTGACGTCGAGTCGTCATGGGATCTGAGAGATTGCGCTTCAATACATCCACCAAATCTTCACCTTTTAGCAAAGAAAAATGATAACGCCCAAGTAGTCTCATAGTATTGTTGAAAGAAGTAATCACATGAAATCTTTCGATAATTAAATAAAGCCATTATTTGAGAAATCTACAAAGTGGCATTTCTTCAGAAAACGGCAAAGAATAGTTAAAACCAACTGCAAATTTTTGATACCCTTAGGGACGGGATCGTATCTGTATGCCTCAAAAAGCTGATCCAACTCCTTGTCCAGCTCAGCAGTCCAATGGAACTTCTTAGGCCTGAAAGTTGATGAAAATCCAGTTCCACATAGTTTGGTAGGCTATAAATTTCCGTAGGATTTTTCATTATTATAAATTTTCAAACAAACGACCAGAAATGTTACCCAGCATAAGAGAGCCGAGAGCCTTTAAGTAAATATTTCCCGGGTTAGGATACACAACATGCAGTGTCTAAATATAGCAGAAGGTATAAAAAGCACATCGACAGGAACATTTGTAAAGAATTGACCTCATTATTCATTATGCAAGCATCAATTGTATTAACTTCAATAAGCTCAAAACAAGCAATTGCACCAAATTTCCTCTAATATTCGTCACTTGAAAACTGACCGAGCCGTCCACAGACGCTGTTTGCGGTCCTTTCTGGCCACATACAGACGGCAAAAACGGACGGTGAAATTGAAAGAGGAACCTACCCGCTTTCGTAAGTGCCATAGCCGTCATGCGCTTCGGCGGCCTCTCTGGTGGACTTCAAGAAGAGCGTCTCCACAACAACTAAGCGGGAACGCACAAATGTCGCGAAAAATTTGCGAAGAATGTACTTGATGAGGCACAACATCTCCTAAACCATTAAAATGAATAAAAACGCACTTTGCGTCTCAAATGAAAATCCTAATAACCTTCTGATACGCAAAATTTTTCTTCACGACCAATTAACCTGACGCTCTAAATAGATACAACTACACGTCATAGACCAGCAACTCCGAGAGACTTCAGTTCGTTTCGTTCTTTTAAAGCGCCAGAACTTTAAAAAGTAATTTTGGAACAAAATGAATGAATGTTAGGTTTTTGAGCCACTTCTAACGTTTCATAAAAACCGAAAACAAAAGTTACAGGATCATCTCCAACGGTATGAATTGGTGTCCTTTGAAAAGAAGGACATTGCAGTAGCTTCGCATCGCAAAGACGGAGCGACAGTTTCACTATTTTCTAATGAGACGGTGATAGACAGATTTTCGCATCGTTAACAAGCAATTCTGACAATCAATGAGACCTCAAAACCTATCGATGGCACGAAAATTTGATGTTTTCGAACATATCTGGGCAGTAGGAAATCCATAATTTTCAACCACAAAAGAACTTATTAGGTAACCAGCTACCTATTTATGGAAAACAAGCATACCTTAAATTCGTCTAACTTCCCAACAACAGGATCTTTGATGATGGTCTGAAAAACGTAAAACAGTCGTAGCTGGAAAAGAACTCCTGGAAGGTGCTGCTTTACCGCGACTTTGTGGAACAGATGAACGAGATGTATATTTGTCGAAGAAGGATTTAACGCATAGTTTGCCAGCAGTAATCTGAATAATAAGGGGACATCTTATAAAGTGTACATAAAGAAACACCACGATGTCAGTAGCATTGGACTGTACAGTTCAGGATCTACTAATATCGTGAATTAGTAGTGCGAAGTTACAACCATACTTCGATGAGCATTGGCTGTGAAAAAATAGCCGACGTTACATGTACGAAGATCAACACTTAAAATTCACATTTTCTTCCCAACATAGGGGTTTCGAAACAAAATTGATGGTAGGTGGTATGACAGACTCGCTTCCTAAATCAGCGTCTCGTTTGCCATTTCTCAGTCTGCAAAACGTTGACATCTCAAATTTGCAATGACAGTGGGTTTCAAATACTGATTTGGACCAGCTTTACGGGAATATCAAGTTGCACCTTCATAAATCATGCCATTGCGTTAACCTGCAGATACATTTCAATGGAACTAACCGAAAAAATTCAACCATTAAAAAAACTACGCATGGTTCGGAATTGTGAAAGATTAATTCTTCACGATCAAGTGCCACAATTTTGAATAGTACCTTTGGGAGTTATACGGTTAGCTACACAATGAGCACTTAAGAATAGGCTTATCACAAGAATGAAGGAGCTTAATTTTCCGGGCTAAAATCGTCAGTGACAATAATCTAGAAGCCGAAAGTGTAAAAGCTGTTAGTAACGACTAGATCCGTATCACTTACGTTAGCGAACGAATGACATGGGGGTGAGTAAAGCGGAGAAGGAAAGCACGGATGTCAAAAGCGACCTCTTTATCGAGCACTTTAAAACTGCACTCATCATCGGAGTCTCCCGATTCTTGACGAACTAACTCCTCCTCCGCGTCATCAATTTTCCGCGCCTCTTCAATCGCTGCTTCGGTGATCTCTAGTTCCTCGGCTTCCGAAAAAGTTGAAAACAAAAAAGCTTTAACCAGAGCGAATTTAAGCTTTTCAATCATCAAACATGCTAAACTGTTTAATTAATAAGCGCAAATCAGTTTCACGGATAAGTGTGGGCATTTTCAGCACGCTTCCACTACGGACTTTTATGTGGAATGTTTTATCAAAGTAGCGATCTCCTGAAGTCACTGTCTCGGCACTAGGAATTGTGCCAGCGCACGTGATGTAAAAGGACGGAAACAGAAACGGCAGTTCCATCACTAGTTCTTTCGTCTCCATTCAAGATTTCAATAATACACCTGTCAAGTCGAGGAGGAAGATTTTTCGTAGAGCCAGGTATTCCAAAACTTGTGAAGGTCCCAATCCAGCCTCAATGGCACGCGCTCTCTCCTTGATCAAATCTTCACTCTCTTCTTCTTCCTCCACATCATTGCTTGGTGATGCTTCCGGCCAAATATCCCACATGGACCGAGCGATAGCGAGAGAACGCGCGGCTTGATTTTTGTGAAGATTAGTATGAACCAAACGAATGGCATTTCGCAGTTGAGCGACCATCGATTCACCGTCCACGGAGACCTCAGCTGGATCAAACAACTGGGGAAGATCATCAGAAGACATGAGTTGAGGGGTATTGCTAAGGGCAGAGATGAGGTTGGACGAGAGGGGGGCCCAGATACGTGCCAAAAGAGCACTGCGCTCTTCTGGAGTTGCATTTGCGCGCTTTAGAAGTCGTTTTCTGGCTTCAGCCAACTTCTTTTGACGCTCCCGACGAGCCAAGTGCTTTAGACGCCTCGCCTCGCTGCGGTGACGACGCCTTTGACGACGCGATACGATGAGGGTGATTGCGGACTTCGCCTGCGCTATTAAAAGGCTGATGAAGATGTGTGCGCCCTCGACAAGTTCGATTAAATATTCCCTAAAAAGGATAAGTACAACTCAATTGTACGATGGCTCTTCTGGAAACATTCGAAGTCCGTGGCGAATAGGCAAGGCTCACATTTAAGCGTACAGGGGAACAGCACGTCACATTTGATGGATATATTTTAAATATGTCGCTTTTTGAAAGAGACCTCACACTTCCCAGAGGGAAGATAATGCGAACGCGATATTCTGTGGCCTCACCAGGTTCTTTACAAAACTTTGTTCCAAACATTAAGAAATGCAACCGCAGGACAAGGTAACTTTGGCGTATTACTTGAGTGATTCTATACTAGAAATAAGTAAATGCGACAAGTTTCAAATCGAATGAAAGAATGCTTTGAATGATTTCCCGGAGAATTTAATCATTGTTAGCAAAATCACCCTAGTTCAAAAGACCTGTATTAGCTTATCAATCACTATTCGAACAGGTAGAAAACAGCTGGCCTCGGGAAGTCCACTTACTTTGACTGGATCGATTCATTGTACTCCTTTAACAAGAACACAAAGAGATCCTGATATTCAGCAACATAGAAGATGTTCGCTGCAAAAGAAACTCAAGATTGCACCGTGCGCGGAGGGAAGCTAGTCACACTCCCCTCGAGTTTTAAATTATCAACCTACCCATCAACGATTCAGCCACCCGCTTTTGAACACACAATCGATGCTCCCGTGCCTCCAATTTTTCCCCCTCCTCTTCTTCATCATCTCCACCTCCACAACCACTGAGTTCCTTCCCTTGTACCTCCTCTTTAGAGGGCTTGAACATCTCCTGCAGACAAAGAAGGAACTGTCGATAGGCGGAAACGGCAAGTGCCAAGCGCCGACTCCACTGGAGCGCACTTTGATTTCGCGCTCCTCCGCGTCTGTTGGTGAGGAGAGCTTCACGATAGCCCAGGGAGAGGGTGTAGACCCAGTTGAAAATACTTGCGTTTAGCGACTCGCTAGAGCATAAACAACCGAGAGTAACTCAATAAAACACCGACTCATGCCATAAAATCATGCACTGTGCTCACAGATCAAGCCATTCTTTCTATTGTCACGCTTTGGAACCGCTGCCCTTTATTTTACTGGTGCCAATACTACGGGCGAATTTCAATGCACAGATCATGCTTAAGACTGTGAAGACCAATATCCGAAGTACCCTACGACTGAGGTGACTTCGACGAGCAAATGTTCCAGAACCACCATTCACGATGTGCACAAACGGTGACACAAACAACAGACTAAATTCTTAGCAAGGAGGACCTAGGAATTCACCAAACCTGAGATACTGCGGGCGAAATCGGTAGAGACGACAGAAAGCCATGAAGAATTGCATGGACCAAAGGTAGTAGGTCTCGTCATTGGCCTGGGTACTCTGACGTAGAATAGCACCACGCGCTTCATACATCAAGAGATTGTAGCAGTTGCGCAGAAACTGCCAGCAAAACTTCTAGAGGGTATCGTGGCATTGCATGAGACTAAGTAAGTAAAAAATGAAACAGAAAAGCGAGCGAGACCTGTAGAAAGAGCTGGACACTGAGGACCGATCGCCTTCGAAATTCACGTTCAATAAGGGGCTTCCGACTGCACGCCTTGCGACGTATTCTCTTTCCAAAGTCCAAATCTACCTGGTCAATCGCGCCGAACTCTGTGTATCTCGTATCGTTCTTCACACAAGTCGAACGACTTCGGCGCAGCGGAACGGTCACATCATGATGATAGATGAGAGGTCGACTCGAAATAGACTGTGTGTTGAGCAGTTCAAATGTGCCGCCAAATCGATTACAACTATGGAACAAATAGTAGAAGGAGAAGATGGATTACTTTTCGAAAAACTCGGACGGATACTGTTAAATGTAGCATTCCTGCTCGACGTCCCAGTGAAAAACAACAGCTTTCACTTATACATACCGCGACCTATAGTTCACTTGGAAAGTGGTGACAAGGGCTCCACATCTATATGAACTTGATCCCCATTCTCTGCGAAGATTTCGTACATCTTGAAAATGCAACTACATTAGTAAACTCTAAGTGGACATTTGATGCTACGGAAAAAGAGACCTAATTGTCCGAACTACTTATTTTAAATCCGAAAATCCCCGGTTTTGAATATTGTGTATTAATCATAGAGTAAGTGCAGCCTATTAAATGAAAAAAGTCGGAAAGTGGATAAGGGTCATAATTTGCCATGAGCACGCGGAAGCCGAAATCAAAAATGGTTGTCAAGTTCTAAAACGATGATAATAAAGTGTACCATAAAATTGTCCTCTACACAACTCCAGATGATCTTTCATTAACCTTCAATTGCATGTGGAAATATAGCCATTCAGGACGTAAAAAACCAGATTTACCGCATGCTCAATTGCACTAGTGCTGCGCGTTTTTCCTCTTGTTCCCTCAAAAGACACCTGTTGAAAACCCTGCAAACAATGAATAAAATAGCAGATAGATTTTGGCACTGAACCCACAGAAAGTACAATCTTACCGTGTACTGGGGTCAATATCAGTCAAGGGAGAGCCAGCGCACGCAAGTTGTTCAGGAGTCTGTGGGAGAAGTTTTGCGTATTAAAGGAATTCAGGGACACGATTAAAACAACACGATTCAACGTACCTTTTCGCGAAGCATAAGAGAAGCAATTTCAAGAATGTGGAATGCAAACACATTGAGCTCGTCTTTGGCATTAGCAAGGAAGAGAAGCAGGTCATCCCATCCGGAGATATGAATGGTCCACAACAGTTGGTCGTGAACCGACACGTCGTCATCAGTTCTCTTCATTGAGAAATATGCACAAAACAGACACCTACGTGTTCTGTAGCAGCATCGGGCGAGATGTGAAGAACATTACGAATTAATATAAGGATGCGCTCAATCAACAATCTGTCGTCATCACTCCTATCTTCCCAGGACTTTAAGGGTGAAAAATATCCAGAGCTAGTACCTTGTTAAATAAGTCCTCTACACGTTCAGCGAGAACACGAAAAAGGTGCTCGTCAGCAAAGGCCTTCACAAGGACATGAAATTACATCAAAAAGAATTACGTATTTGTATTCCTTGAGAATGGCATCGACTTTAAGGAAGGCTGCGTAGAGGTCGCGATCAGTGGGAATTTCGTTGCGAAAACAAACAACAGCGGGTTGAGTAAGGCTCACCATTAAACGAATCACAAGATCAAAAAGGGTGGGATCAGCTTTGCTAGCCTTCAGCAAAGGAATCAGATCACTTGCTAGGATCTTTAGATTGCCAAGCTCCCTCCGTATATCACAGCTAGAGCCTTCATTACGAAGATAACGCAAAATGGAACGAATGGACGCGGGTGCGTCAGCATCCACCTTATAGTCATTTTCGTCCAGGAAACCCAAACAGACACAACAAGCCTGTAAATCGGCATATTTCGGATCTAATCCCACGTTCATGTTAACTGAGGTTAAAAAAGAGAATTTAAGCAGGAGTTGAGAAACATAAGTTGAGTAAAACAGTTATTACCGACAGCAAGAAAGCTAATCAAAATTAGGATCACTTATTGCCAGCACATGCTAATGCGTGACTAACTATAGCAATCCAAAACACTAAATACAAAATAAACGGAAAAAAGATCATAACCCACTCACTCACAAATGCGCACCAAAATGCCTTCACTGCCAATACCAAGCGATTTAAACAAAGCCACGTAAATATGATTTAATTCACAGTGTGTGCCTACCTTGCGCATTAATTATTAGTAATAGCACGCATACATATTATCTTACGTTTAGATATGTCCTCTACAGTCGAGGACACGCTGGTAAAAGGTTGAATTTTATTGATAAATGGTTATGAAGAGCATTCCATTTTAAAATGGGTTTTAAAAGGTATAAGTTTTTCATTCTCGATGTGCATTCTCGTAAAAAATGAGTCTCTTGTGATGGTACACAGCAGCCCATAGTATCAGATGCAGCAGTTTAGCTTCACAAGTTTTTTTTGCAAATCTATCTGGTGGTGTAAGCCAGTATATGGTTGCAGATGCTATTTAAGTGAACCCAGTTTAAAAACCTGCATATAATACGTTCTCTGTTCGTCTTCTCCTGGTGGGCTGCTTTTTTTACGCTGCATATAGCATTATTCCCTTCGGCTAGTTTAATATACATTCTGCTAGAATGCGATGTTGTAATGTTTCAAGACTTCTTTGAAGACAAAGGCAAAATACCAAGGCAAAGCGCATATACAGTAATCGGAATAAATACGGTTTCTGACATGGTCCTGAGGCTAATATAGTAGCTAAAGTGACCGAAACCGAAACCGGCAGATTCAAAGAAAGTTGATTGTTTGTTCTTTCTATAGATGATCGTTGCAACCCGTTATTTCTTCTGACTTCTGGTTTCAGGATTCGGCCACTCAGGTGGTCATATTGCCCTAGCCTCGTTGGTTGGCCTCCGGGCCATGACAGCAGCTCCATTCCACCTGTTTATTGAGCATACATTTTGCCCTAATGCCACGCTTTCTTTTGCTTTAATGGAAGTCTTCGTACGCTACAATCATAGGTGCATTTGAGGTGCGTTTGTTTAACTACCAATTTTGGTCAAAGATCACCCTAGATTATGCTCTTAGCCCTAACTCCTTCTTCGAATAGAAAAAGTACGCATCTACTATGTAAACAGTATCCTTTATCGCATCTTTGGAGGGGTCTTGAGTTGCCTCATTGCAATAGGATCGAAGGGCTATTGCTGACTTATGGAATGCTTAGGTGTTATTAGCGTGCCCCGATGAGCACGTTGCGCAACGGAAGCGCAAATGCAGAGATTAATACCCACTGTAGCGTCCCGAGGCTCCCTCGAAGGTAAAAGAAGGTAGGATGCTAGAGTAGAATACATATATTCAACGGGCAGAGGGAACTAGGCTGCTGGCATGGCCCAGAGGCCAGCCCACGCAGCTAGGGCAGTACGGCCACCTCTGTGACCTTGACCGAAACCAAGAGTTCCAGCAAACAAAGTAGCATTATGCAAACCATGTAAGTACCATGCTGTTTTTTGGCCTATTTTTGATATCGATAAATTCATAGCCATTAAAATTAAGTGCGCAAGTTAGTGGTAGCGCTAATTAATGTTCTTCTTGTGTATGTGCAACATGTTTGCCTGTTTAGCTCTCGGTATCGGTTACCGGTAGTTGGTTGGCCATTATGTATTCGTCGAATGGGCTGGCCTCTGGAACACAACAGTAGCCCCAAATCACCCTGTTTATCAAAAACGTATAGCCTGTGTAAAGCCATCTTTTATCTTCAAAGAAGTTTTAGGGGGCTACATCGTTGGCAGCGGGGAGAAAACCATCCCTAGAAAGACTTTTAGCGTGACTCCTACTGCTAGAGGCGAAGCTGTGTACCTGCAAAAGAGAATAAAATCGCCGGTGACTCACAACAGGGGCCTAAGAATAATGTCTGTCTTCGGCGATCGTTTAAGTTCCGTGTTCTACAAGATGTTAAAAACGGAAGTGGCACAAGCTATGAGATAGCTAAGAAGGTTTTGCGACTAGCACAAGGGCGTTGACAATGCGAGCAGACGTAAAAATCCCTAATGAACTGTGTTAAACTCTTCTCCTTCCCAACATAGATTTGCTTTTAGGCCGGTGCCTGAACGTCAAGCTATAAACATTTATGATGGCTATTAGAATTCCTATTTCGGATACCTATTCCCAAACTACGAAGACTTCTATCCAGCATAGTTGGCAAGAGGGTTAGTGACGTTGGGGTCAATTGCCTCCTGAGATGGGCGAAAAATTTGCTCACTGGCATGGTTGGCTCGTGGGTTTTTTTACGCTGAATACGTTGTGATGGGCGGAGCGAGTGGTTTACCTAGGGGATCGCTGGACGGGCGCCTGAAAATGGAGGGATCATGTAATACTTTGATACCTACTCAACTAGGTTGACAATGTAATACTTTGTTCGGTTGAACTACCGGTTTTGGTCAGGGTCACAGAAGTGGCCATATTGCCCTAGCTGCGTGGACTGGCCTCCGGGCCATACCAGCAGCCTATTTCCCTCTCCGTTGAATATATATATTCCAACCTAGCATTCTGCCTTCATTTGTCTTCACAGGACCCTAGGGATGCTACATTGGTGATAGCGGAAAGTGAGCTCGACTCTATAGGGTTTCGGTCCCGAACTCTACCGCTTGTGGCATGTTGCAGCGGTGCGAAGGAAGTGCGTGTAGCGTTCCAAGGCTCCCTCGAAGGCAAGAGAAGGCAGAATGCTAGGGTAGAATATGTATATTCAACGGACAGAGCGAAATAGGCTGCTGGCATGGCCCAGAGGCCAGCCCACGTAGCTAGGGCAATACGGCTACTCCTGTGACCTTGACCGAAACCGGTAGCTCCAACAAAAAGTACTACAGATACAAAAATAATGACAGCTTATTGAGTGTACATTTGTGCACTTTAATCATTCAAGTGAATTGGGAATATTGTTAATACTTTAAGCGTTACTACCTTATGCTACCATACTACCTTATTAAACGGAGAGAGGGAAATATGCTACTGGCGTGACCTGGAGGCCAGCCCACGCAGCTAGGGCAGTATGGTTACCTCTGTGAGCTTGACCGAAACCGATAGTCCCAACAAAGTGCTACAGTGCATGTGCTACGGATGGGCCACGAACGACGTCCGCCCCCGACATCTACCTCATCTCCGTGTTCTGCAAGGAAGCTATCAACAACTGAAGCGACACTAGCCATGGACCATCTGGAAAGTTTCGTTCCGAAGATTATTCCTATTATACTTGCTTAAGGAGATCGGCGTGCTAACGCCTCCCTACGGCCTTACTGATGGTCGACAGAAAAGCTTATTCTGAACTCTGTTCCTAGGCCAAACGAAGCTCCAGGTTCAATGCACTGCCAAGAGGGATCACTGACGTTGGTGTCAAGCATCGCCTCAATCGAGTCGGATGTCAGCGACTGGCATGGTTAGCGCGTGGGTGCTTCCTGCAGCACTGAGTATGTTGTGATGGCTGACGCGGAAGGTGTATGAAGGGGCGCGCCAATGACGGCGCTCGAAAGAGGAGAGGGGCAATGTAGCACTTTGTTTGTTTGAACTACCGGTTCCGGTCAAGGTTTCAGAGGTGGTCGTATTGCCCTAGCTGCGTAGGCTGGCATCCGGGCCATGCCAGAAGCATATTTCTCTCTGTACGTTAAAAATATATATTCTGCCCTGGCATCCTACATTCTTTTGTTTCCGAGGGAGCCTCGGGACTCTACGGCAAGTGCCTTTGCTAAATGTGCTGGTCCCTGTGCAATGCCAACAGCTCCAGTACTTTTCGTTCGTCGAGCAAATGTGTCCAAACCGAAGGTCTACGATTTTTGCGACTAAGTTCTAGTACCCATTTTTTCACGATAAGTTTTCCAACTTGCGTTATAGTGTGTTTATTTGAAAATGCTTTGTCAGTTTTCAGTCGAGGGATCACTTTTTACCTATCATGCTTTTATTACAATTTTCAAGGAAATTATCTATTTCAGCACAAAAAATACGATAATTTTTATCACTTTTCTTTGCGGGCAGTAAACAAAGACTGAACATTTTATCGGCAAGTATTGACCATTTGCTAGCCATGCGATGTTTTTTTTTAATTATCTCCATCCTTTTTCCTTTTGGGAACCGACAAAATCTTATAGATGTGTTGTAATGAACTGGGGACTCCAATTGTTTTAAGACATGTTTGTAGCTTGCACAAATCGAGTAGTCCACAATTGACTTGGGCACTGTTGTGTGGTTTTTGTGCTCTAGTAGTCTCCGAAAGTTTTCTTAGGCCATTTGCCTTTGGAACATTACTATTATTCAAATGAGGGACTACAATCAAACGATCGCTTTCTCAGTCCTTGTTGATACCAAAGCTCTCGAGGAGATATGTGTTTACCTGTGTAATGCTGATACTTCGAGTTCAAGTCGTTATTTTGTTGGCATAGTCGGTAGCTCTTTTGAATTTGGCAATTGGAATCCGATAAGAGGTTTGAGATGTCGTTTCGAGGCCCAGAAATCTGCCGGGTATGCGTTTTTAGTGTTATGATAGTTTGTCGCAGCTGTGACATTTGGTCCTGTGCTGTCCCCAAGTCAAAGCTGCCATCAAATCTGCAGTACAGGTTTTATGTGGCTGAATGGCGTATTGATATCGAAAGCGATCCTGTGGAGAAGAGGTTAGTTGTTCTCGCGTGGGAGTCACGGCTGAAACCTCGTGTCTTTGATCTTGCTGGTAATGTGGTTATTAATGGTCTGAATTTTGTAGCATTTAATAAAGGCCAAATCACCACAGATACTGTTAGATTTGGCAAGTTCGGTAGGTTTTTCCATCATGCTTTTCACCATCCAGATAATGGCACATATATTCAACGTGGGTACCTTATGTCGCATTCTGAACTGCGAATTCGTCTATCAGGTTTGGCATTAAAACTGTCAAAAAATGCCGTTCCTGGTTTGTCGTCATCAACGCGAGACCTTACAAAACTGGCTGGTCGCCGGGTTTACGTGACTTGTCGGCAGTCTATCGTTGAAGAAAATGGTCTAATAACTGCACTAGAAGGCGGTAAGTATAACTGTGTCTATTTGCCTTCCGTTGTGCCCTTCAAGTGGGATCCTGTACCTCTTGATACTTACATTTAGAGACTCCTATATACCCTAATAAGAACATCAGCGCGCATCCAATCGCCAGGAGTTCGAGCCATATGGTTTATTCTTTGGAACAAAGTCTAGCCGCAGAGATTCGGTCACAGCTAATTGATTCTTCTGAGGTCTCGGGCGAAAGTTCAAGCAGCATTCCCGTTGTCCACATCCCATATCCTGTCATTCAGTCATCATCTCTTCACAGCACCCCAAACAGTGCTTTCTCCATTCCACCGCCTAAACGGCCCGAATTCTCCGTTTCCCCGTTGTCTAGCCGTCCCTCAACTTGTCCTTCAACACCAAGGTCTATATCCCCTGCTCTCAGTCAGACAGGCGAGCCACCCGTCTTGCTCTCTGTTCTTTCTAAAGAGCGTTGCACTCGTCGCCTCGGAGAACACACCGGGTGCTGGGGTACCCTATATTCCAGTGGTGACGACGTCACCTTTTATATTGAAACCGACAACGCGGAAGACGTTGCCGTGGAGTTGGAGTTTTACGTGGAGGTTCCGCAGGAACGCGAAATTGGTAAGAGGCTTCTATCCTTATTTGCCACGAGTGTTGTATCTTTTATAGTCTCGTATTGAATTGTACGCAGCTGAAGAAAAGAAGCTACCACCTGTCAAATTTTTGGGGTCTGCATTTTTTGGACCGTTCTCTGGATACTGGGGCCAAAAACGATCGCAACTTCTCAGCCGAAGACGAACGCCGATGGGCGATGTTCGCAGTAGGTTATTTCTAGTTATCACTTTGGTGATGCTTATTGCCATTTTGGATCATGCGCTGCCTTTTGGTGCAGTCTCTTTCGTTGTCATTAATCCAATTCTCGATGGACCTTCGCCGACGTTGGATGTGAGCTACAAGCACTACTGGAAGAATCGAGGTACCTTGGAAATCGGTCACCGTGGAATGGGGACTTATTATTTAACAAAAAAGGAGAAGGACGTTGAATTGTAAGTTTTATTAGCTTTCGTGTGTGAGATTTGCGAACGCACTGCATTACGTTTGCCAGTCAAAGGTGCCAGTTCTTTTGATAAACCTTCATCTAGAATGTAGGTGGAACAAAGTTTCGGAGTAGCTTTGGGTTTACGTTAAGGATGTAGATATCGTCTTGGGCGCTCTCAGCGTCCAATGTGCCTCCTCTCAGTACTCTATGATCGTGACCAATAGGAGGACGCGGTGACTTTGTTTTCACACCGCCCTAGGGATCGCAGTCTTCACTCTTTTTGCCCCTTTCAGACCAGCGCCGGTTAAGGAAAATACGCTCCGGTCCTTCCAGGCCGCGGTCGATCATGTAATTACATTTGTCTGTCCCTTTCCTTAGCCCCTCTTATTGTCGCTTTGGGCATCTTATTGCCTCAACTCATTTTTAGTTCATTCTCAACTTTACTCTTCTGCAAGCACATTTCTTGGCGCGAGATCTCATTCGGGTTTCACACTTTCAGCGTTGCGTAGTGCCATTGTCTTTTCGAATTGGTTGCTGAAGCGCTGGACAATCTTTTTAATCTAAGCATTTGCATGAAACTTCCACTATCTTTGTAGCATTTCTATCGACCATTCACATTCCTCACTTTTGCACCTGACTTCATTGCATGTAGCCTTCCTGATGAACGTAAAGTGTCATAGTTTAGCTAACTCAATTTCAATGCTTACCTTTTGGTTTTAGCTCTTACCGCTAGTCCCCTCGCTTCCTCCTCTTTCACTTTAGTCTTCGGTCTTAACAAGTGTATTATCGACTTTAGTTTCTTGTTTCATCTAATTTTCTGCGCTTAGCGCAATAAATTTAATTTCTTTTTAAGATCACCTTAAGAGCCTGGTTATTATTTTCTTAGGCGTTTTTCGGTTTGCAAATTCCACACTATCATTCTTGGTAGAAAAAATAGCATAGGCTCGTTTCCTCTCATTCAAGCTACTGCGGGGCTGCCGCCTTCCATTAGCAGGCCCTGCCATTTGTGGATGTTCGGCAAGTATACCAAGTTTCCGATGGTTGAATGGACTTCAGTGATAGTTTGATAATATTAAGCTCCGCCGAAAACGTTCGTTGAAGCAGTTGTAAAGGGCAAACTCTTCACGTTTGTATTGTGTTGACTGGGCACGATTCTATCGTTTCAGTCAAAAGTTTAGATCTTTTAAACTCTTACGGCGGTTCGGGAACATAACTGGACGTCTGCTTTTTTGTTTGCGTGCTACTTGCTAACTCCTTTTTTTCTCCTGGCCTCGATCTAGGGGGCGGATTTTGTGGAGATGGATGTCCAACTTACCAAGGACCACCAAGTTGTTGTCTATCACGACTTCGAAACCGTTATTACGCCTCGCAAGGTGGATTATCCGATAGTTTATATTTTTCATGAAGATATTTTAGTTGTCAAGTCGTTCTTCCTCTCTTCCAGAAGCGACGTGGTGAGCTGCAGAATCTATCAGTAGCCGTGAAGGATCTGCCCTATGCTGCGCTCCGTGAACTTCGGCTTCAGCACGCGAGTGTGCTCTCAGAACCGCAATCAAAAGAGGGTATTATTGGGTGGCTCTGCTTTTGAGATTTTAGTCAACATTCGCAAAAATAACTTTTTGCCTTGTGCTACAGATTGGCTTAGAGGTTTATCAGGGTGACAGTTTTTGGTTTCTCTCCAACGGCCATGATAACAAATAATTTTCCGCACTATAATTATTTTTTTGCTGAGTTTCGTGTTTAGAATACTTTATTAATAATGTTCTTTATAAGTGACCTCTGTTAAGAGACAAGCCAATGCCAAAGCCCTTGTAAAGTCCATTGCTTAACTTTCCGATACTCTCGCGTTTTTGTGCGTGAGGTTAGACTATTTATTTTACGTGTTCGAACTCATTGAATCCTAGCGCCATTTTCCCTTGCAACAACTATTTTTTTCAATTTTTAAAACTCCATTATGTATCTTCCATACTTGGGTTATTTGTTAAGTCTGCTTTAAAAAACTACTGACTCCTGGTGATTTAGCTTTAAGCCATAAAAAGACTTAACCGCTATTTGTTACGACTTCCCCAATTGAAGGATTAGTTCTGTGTAGATCGTGTGGCGTAGAAAGTATCGCGTTTACACTTGGAGCGGTTACGCTATCTTAATAGTGTACTGACCTTTTTCCTTGTCTTTAACACAGATCTGGATGGTGAAGATCTTGATCCTGTGGAATTGCAAGATTTCCCTCTTCTGCGGGATTGCCTACAGAATGTTGATCCAGATGTTGGATTTGATATCGAAATTAAGTATCCTCTGGACTTGAAGGTGAGTCTGCCCATCAAGTTTAATTTACCATCCGCCAAACCAATCTGTTCCCTGTTCAGTTTTTTTTATGTCTGGTAAGTACTTGAGTAGCAGTTGAGAAATATTTGTGATTATGGGAGTATCGCCATATTTTTAATCATTTAAAGTTCCCGTATTCTCTTTGAGGCAATTATTTTGGCAATTTATCAGATGCTAATTTTACATTTTATTTAATACGCCCACTCAAACTTGAAGTACATTTAAATAGGTGGGTGGAAGTGAAATGGACAATTTTTTTGAACGTAATCTCTACGTGGATACCATCCTTCGTGAAATCTTTAAATACGCTGGAAATCGACGCATTCTCTTCTCCTGCTTCGACCCAGATACTTGTGCTATGTACGTTATTTGTGACATTCTTCCTTTCGTTTTGAATTTTTGAATTAAGTGAACTCAGCAAATTACTACCGAATTGTTTTTTTGCTTGGAATAAACCTTCGTTAACTGTTCTTTACCGATTACTTAGTTTACAGTAGCTTTGCAAGGTATGTTTTCTGCTTTAATTCCACCCTTTTATCTCAAATCTGAGTTGTTATTGCTACCGGCAAACTTTTGACTGAGGTACTACTTTAACTAGACTCTAGCCGGTCGGTATTTCGTTACAGAATTTTTTTGCCAGAATGACCGTGTAAAATTACTGGGAGGTTTTAGATAACTACCCATTGAATTGGCACTTGATATTCGATTTTAGGCTTCAAGTGAAGCAAATTCGCTTCCCCGTTTTTCAACTCGGTTTCTGGCCCGATTATTCGGACATACGGCAGCAGAGTTTCGAAATGCTCTGCTATTCAGCCAAGGCCAATGAACTTTTGGTGCGTTCATCCCCCATAAGCCCATCAAAATCATAGGAGAAATTCTGCCATTTACATCACCTAGTCCCTTTATGTTTTAATGCACTTTTCTAGGATTTGTACCGTTCGTATCATGCTTAGTTGCGTCGACTTTTCAATTATTCTAACTCGTTGAAACCCCCAAGGCGCAAAACAGCTTGTCCTAAGCCCGGCAAATTAATTTGTTAGAATAATTCAACTTGGTAATCAAACTTATGCTGTATGATCCTCCACAGCATGTGTGAGTATTACCGTTTCTATATCGTTATGTGCCATTTTCGACGTGGTTAAACATTTTTACTAGGGCGTCGCGGTCAATAGCGATGAGCTACTTCGAAATCCCGATATGGCTGAGTTCGCCAGGGACCTCGGCCTCATTGTCCTTGTGTGGGGCTCGGCTGCCAATGATTCTCGAAATATGAAGCGTCTCAAGGAGCTCGGTGTCCATGGTCTAATTTATGACAGGTTCGCAATGACTGCTCTTAGCAAGAATGAATATGTCATTTTCGCGAAGTTCTGGTTTTTTTGGTATTCTTTGGTTACCTAAGTGCATACTGATTGGTCATCTGATCCAATGATGAACGCCGAAAAATCATGCTTGTATGTGGCTTCGGTCTACAAACTGATAGTTGGAGGAGTTCATTACTACCAACTTTTCAAAAAAACAAGCTTTCTTTTACCCCACTTTTCTATCGCCATTACTACGGCCCTTATCATCAGGTGATCTCTCTTGATAAAACCCCTGTTGCATTTATAGTAAGGGCACGATGGACCGACTTTTTTCCACTATGTAGGATACAAGAGCACAGGCAAATTGGGAGCATAAGTCTTCTAAAATCGGGCAAAATGTCATCTAACTCCCTGTCGGATAACCAGCAACAGCAGGAGTTGACGTCGTCGCCGCTAGAAATATGGGCACCAGCCGATTCTGCCGGTCACTCCACACCCTCTCTACCGCTCTTCGAAAGCCTTGATGAATGCCACGGGTCTGGTGCCTCTACACCCTCCCATCAGAAGCACAGCCATCAAAATCAAGCAGTCTCCGCAAATTCGGCTTCTGTTGATGCTCGAGATCTGGTTGATGCTCTCAATAAGCAGCTCTGTTTGAATCCCACCTCTAATGAGGAGAACAAGCGCAGGATGACTCTTACTCTAACTAATTAGGTTCATTGTTACTTAAATCCTTCCTGGTGTGTATATGCAACTCAGTTAAGTCAGACGAGTTTAAAAGCTGAGGATGCGAACATGTAATTCGGGCTTGTTTCGCCTCCCTCCTATCTTTCATTCTACACCGTTGTCTACCCCGCAATTACCATCTAATAGTCAGATTTCCCCCGAGGACTTTTGGGTTTTATGTAGTCTGCTTTCTTCTCACCTCTGTCTATAATATCTTACTTAACCTAGAGGAAAATTATTTCATATGCTTTCTCAGTTACCTTTTGATGAATTTGAGCTCACAGACGGTGGAAAAAATATGAACGTGCATGATATCTTAAAAATAGTCGCTTTTCCTCTCTTCCTGTACACTCATATTCTCCAGTTAGGGTTCGTTTGGATCTGAATGGCGCAGTTGACGCAAAGTTGGCGCTTCATCATGTTCAAATAGGTTGAAACATTACTTACGACATTTTTGATAAGACGGGACATTTCGGTCCTCATAAATTCATAGAATCGCTTTATCGGTTGTGATTGATTAACTGCATCACAAATCCTCAATAGTTTGGGCACTTCAACCATGAGACCACCTCACTGTGAAAAGATTTGTATTTTTGCATTTGGATAGGCATTTTAAGGGAATTTGCCTGCTTTTTGATGCCCAGAAGTGCCTTCGTGGTATCTCGTTTAATTTACTAATCGTTCCCATGTTTCCCAACGATTTTGAATCACTTTAACGGAATCATGCGATGCTGGTGACTAACCGGGGCATTCGTCATCTAGCAAAAGCTAGATGATAAATTAGTCTCGTTCAAATGGTCCTGTAGAGTTTTGTGTTTTTTTAAGACGGGTGAGTGTGTGGTTATTGGTGTTAATCATGTGTAAAAATGTCAGGTCTATTTTTCGGTTTAATTTCCAATGCTATTAATAAAAAAATACGACCTGGTTTGTATTGTCGGTGTCAGACCGTGTTATGTCGCTTCAAAGCAGATTTCAAGTTCTCAGTGTCAATTCAAGCGGAATTTAGACATGAGAAAAGTGTGGGAATGCGTCTTTCATAGGTTTTAAAAAAAAAAACGTCCACTGACGAGCATGGCAATGCTACTTTCGACTCAAGGGCGGCTGCCACATAACTATAAAGAGATTTATTCTAATTGACAAGGCAAATTTGTACTACGCATGACTTGAGTATGTTTTCTGGCATCGGAACTTTAGGGGTTATTGTCAGTGAATTGACAGTGTAGTGTTATCGATACCGTACAGTTATTTTTGCCTGGTAGTGGCAGAAAATGGGACTTGAAATTCCATTCTTCGGTGTTTTCCGAACCTTTTTATGCACGGCAAAGGGTGATATTGTATTCTTGCGATATTTTCCTATTAAGTCCCTTTTATGATGGAAAAATTTAATCAGCAGTAGACAAACCGAACCCCTACACTCCGGTCGCAGCATAGTGAGTTTGGTTACTTCATTTAATGCTCCATCTTAGATGATGTGCTCTCTGGCGTATTTAATAGCGTTTTTTTTTCAACTTTTGTTGTGAAAAATGTTCTTGATTCGATAAGATGCAAAAACGATCGGTGCTGAAGTGAAATCGTTACTGTAAACAGCACTAAGTGGCAAGTGCGCTTCGCTGCTTTCAGCGGCAGACGGTGTAGATGCCGTGAGTCAGTCAAATTATGACACTGCCCATCAGAATGGCAGGCAGCAACATTAGTTTGTACATGCAATTGCATTTGACGGGTTGCTGAGCCTCCTTTTATATAGGGCTTTAAACTAGTAAAAGACTTCAAAGTATAGTACGACGTTTAAATTCAGGAACTCGGCAGTAAGATATTCGAACGGAGTCGCGAATGTCCCTGCCTGCCAGCTGGCCAAGATGTGAGAGTTGCCAGTGGCCTTAAAAGTGGCGCTGAAGTCATACCACAGCTCAAGTTTGCTAAAGCAAACAAGTTTCGATTACGAGAACATGTGTTGGATTTTAATTTCGTATGTTCGAAATCCATCGTTGGTTCTAAATTTGGAGGATAACAGAAGCGTTACGTGTTAAATGCCGCTATTCATTCTTCATCTAGTGGGATGTTCGTGATATTCTCTTCCTACATTTCATATTTGGTAGACAATGACTACACGCGACGAAACTTTAAGCTTTTTTTGTTAGGTCTATCTTATTAGTCGTAAAGGGTCTTAGCTTCAAGGATTTTGCCCTGTTTCGTTTTATCAACTATCTGAACCACCTGAAGGACTAAAAGGAGCGCCGAAATGCAGGTTGAATTACGTGCTTATTGCCGTATGTGCAGATTAATTTTGAGGCAAAGAGTGTTAGTTTACCGATTTCCAGGAAAAACAACGGACACGTTGCAATTGGCTGATTGCTTGACGCTGGCAAGAGTCGTGATAGGTTTGTCTGCTGGGTCTTTGTATTCAACTAACCAATAAAAATGAGGCGTGCATTAGAAACTCGTCTCCATTACTAGGTGTTCTTTATAATTGCGCGTAACCCACATGGAATGTGTTAAAACGGGAACAACGCCTTGGATTTGACCCCTCTGGGGAACTAGGGCTTATTAACAAGGGCATTTTCCTCCTGTTTTAAAGTTATCACAATTGTTGATGGGTTATATTGAAATGTAATATAGGGATTGTTTTATCGTGTTTTAACGCAGTAGCTCCACGACTCCATGGATTACTAGGTCTGCATGTTCGTTTGATGGATGATGCGTATTTTATGAACTCTGCATGGCTGTTAAAAACCGGTTCCTGAGTTGCCAACTTATTGAACTAGGAGGTGCATTTTGGACTTTTTATCACAAACTTTTGTAGTTTTATTGGCCAACTTTTTGCGTGTTTGAGAGCACTGTTAAAACGTGTTAGTGGCAAAGATTTCAGGCTTTGAAAAAGCGCCAGTTTGCCATGGAGGGAAGGGCTTTGATTTGTCTGTTTCGTCAAGATAGAATGCATAATATTTTCCCTCTTTCACAAGATCCCATAACTATGTTTAACCCTTCTTACTGAGATGAAATTAAAATAGGCATCTGATGAGGGCGTTAAAACCTCTTATATGTTGACAAAATGTATTTATTTGATCTTCGATCGACACATTGCTTCCTGAATGCAAATTTAAAGATACATCAACCTAGCTGGCTGAAATGAACTGCTCCACCTAGCAGTGTTTAGCTAATGATTGATTGACAAGTGCCTCAATAGCAGTAATTGTATCCTGTTGATCTCACAATAGTCAGATCTGCCTAGGCAGATTGATTGGTAAACCCGGTAATTTGGCTAACAAGTTGAAATGAAATTCTAACGTTTATTGCAAAAACCCGACAAGTTTTGCGCTCGGATGTTCGCTGACAAACAGCCAAAGACCTACGTGTCTATGCTGTTGGTCTGTTAATTATCCAAGCCTCAGCACTGTTAAAGCAGAACTAGAAGGGCGATTGGAGAAAAGGCGAAAATATTAAGTGATATGCATTAGAGCCAACGGCAAAGGGGTAACTATGCAATGATCAGAGTGGAATTTTAAAAGTACCGCATTTAAGTTTTTGCTTGCTGAACGACAAAGACGAAACATGACCTAGTGAACACAATGAATTTTTCATCCTTTTTGGTTTTAAATGCCGTGGTAACCTGGGCCGGTTTTGCCAATTAGTTAAATCTCATGGAAAGTTAACTGGTGCCAATTGGTGAAACAAAACCATATTAATAAGTGTGTATCTAGAAACCAAACTTTTAACCCAAATGTTGGCTTTAACTCATTGTTACATGTTTGTTTGATGAACGTGATGCAACGATATGAATCCTGCCTACTATCAACAGGGCATCCGGGGATGGTTTTAGAAGAAACATGGGACAGTGTTAGGCATAAACTGATGAGTCGACTTGTTGATAAGGGCCGATATTAAAAATTGCATAGAAGTTTCTTTTAGTTTGGGAGAAAGTGAGTCAACTACTAAGTTTTGGTGTGGTGAGTATGAGTTGTGAGAACTTGTTGAGTTGTAGTGGCATGTGGGGGTGTAGAAGAGGCTTTTTTCCCACTGTTCCACTAGCTATGACTGTTTCTCCAAATGAACTTCTCACTGCACACCTTCAACGTAGGTACATTAGCTTGTAGGACCCACTTCCGATTGTTTGGCAGTCAAAAAGCAAACATTTGCAATCAAAAGTTGCGTCTTTCATGCAACACACACACAAACCTACATGCGCAGTGTGATGAGGTTGAGAGGAGGAGAAAGTGATGTGGATCTCAGAAGCGTGTGGTGGGTGGTGTGGATGGAGGTAGTAGAATGCGAAACTTATTTCCCACCACAAGTCAAAGAGTTAGTCAGGCAGAAATAGTTTCTCACTCGACGGCACGTGTTCGTCAAGTATGTGAAAGGGGTGGGGCACAAAGTGATGCTTCTCTAAGCTTACTGTCATTCGTTTGCTTAGGTTGCGCTAAGACTTTCCCAGCACATTTGATGGCGGTGTGAATCGGGTGCTGGTTATCAGAACTCACTCACACCCAGCTTTACAACAACAATGGCAGCACAAACGTCTTCATGCCTTATTGTCGGGATGGTGACACAACAGTCACTATTGTATTATTTAAATCATTTCAATTTGCCTCTTTGCAATGCTTTCTGCTACCTCATACTACACCCTTTTCCAAGTGATGCACAACAACAGATTTGACAGGACGCTGCTTCCTCCTTCGGCTGTGGAATCACAGTTCAGGCGAGTTGCAAAACCCGATTGTCTAGAATTCCACACGTTAACTACTTTTAGTATTGTGTTTTGTTTGGTTTAAAAATAAGCTGTAAATTGAAGAAATCACAAATTCCACCAGTGTATGTCTGCTTTGTCTTGTACATAGTTAATCACGTTGCACAGGCAGTCGCATTTCGCAACAGTCTGTTCTAGCTAACTATTTCGGACATCAAGCCACCTTTTGTTACTTTTTGCTACACAATCGAATTTACTACTAGCTTGTCATCAATTGTTATCAAACGTGGACTAAATATCATGCTCCTTCTTAAATTATCTTTTTTTTTTCGTTGATGATTGAGTTATTTTAAGCCACAAATATGCAAATTGTGAAGTGATTTTATTAACTTATTTCTCGCAAAAGTAGTGTCGTAATGAGAACTCTTCCAACCTAGGTGCGAAAGATTTCCTCAACAGAAGGTATTCTGAAATTTTGAAATTTAAATATTCTAAATCACCACGGAAATTATCATTCGATCCAAATTTTAATCCTTTTTCAGGCCAAATATAATTGTGTAGCTTTGATGTCTCCAGATGTTTCGGCTTCCGTAAAATCACAATATTCACTGTGTTGTTTGGTCTTTATAGCCCAGTACACCTACAGTGAATGTGTCACAAGGCATCAGTTTGTTGACACCCACATTAAAAAGTTGGCGTTGCGAAGGGTAAAAATGACGTGAATGTAGGTGAGTTGCGGGTTGCGGTGTAACTGAGCGCTCACCAGACCTTCTCATCTCTAATGTACGCGCTTGCATGCACAACTCTTTTATTCAACCCGAGCTGTGACCTTCGTCTCGTCTCACCCAGTTGTACTTACACGATGCTGACGCAAACTGCACCTCCGTCTGTAAGCTATTCTCTCAACTTCATTTTTGCACAATTTATCCGCAACTTGCATGTAATCCAAATATGGGCAAGAAATTCATGTTCTTAAAATCGTACTTTAAGAATCCAGAGAAATGTGGTGATCAAATGGGTGTTAATCAACTAGGCCAAGTGTGTACAAAAGGTCTTAAAAAAACTACACCAAAATCTAAAACCGCTGTCAATATGGTAGGTTGAAAGTGGTAATGTAGTACTTATATTCTTTAAATGTGCTTTGTAGGCCAGAGGCGGGAAAACAATTTGAACCACGTGACGGAGCAGCGTGGAGACTCGCTGGAGCCTAGCTGTGTAATTATTACCATATATATTAAAGATGTCGAAACATACCCAGACTTCTACTAACAAGGGTGACCAGAAAAGAGAGGAGGAACCCTCCACAGGTAATAGTTGAAAGAAAACAATTTGAATTCTTATGTGAATATTTTAAGGTATACGCCCTTTGTTAACAAGGCTGGATGCTTTTGCCAAATGATGCGTAGACCATTCACCGGAATTACTGAGTTATACAACTATGTAGATTAAGCATACACCAGACATGAACGCATGTTTGACTTCTCAAAATTGCCCATAGAAATGAATTATTACACTTTTATTCATGGGTGTTGCCTTAATGTCTGGACCATTTGAGTGTACTTAAGACTTGTGTAATTATTGGAAGTGTACATGATGACCCAACTCGAATCATCGTTGTAGACGGTTCTTCCCTTCTTTCACGAGAAGGTTGGTTGCTTCCACATATTTTTATTATAAGCTAGGACGAGGGCGCCCCGGGCTCAGGGGAGCGATCACGTTGGTCCACGACCAGATTCAAATCATCCTCCCGCCTCTCGCCCACAGAGCGCATTTAAAGAACGCAAGCATCAGAATCATATTTTCAGGAGTTCAAAAGTTTTAGTGGTTATAAATATTGAAATTGATAATTATGGGTCGCAAACTGGTTTCATTTTTATCAGCGACATAACAAACACGCGATCTTATCGCCTTATTTTGGACAGCAGGGCCGCGACGTATTTTGCGTTGGAACTCAAATGCTTCGAAAAGCATTGAAAGAAATTTTTTGGTTTGGAATCATCACTTCATAAAAGACACAAGCCAGCTGCAAGGTTAAATTTTACAAAATATTTCAGTGAACAAAGCGCCCAAAAACAACTGCGCATTTGAAACACTTCTCCAGCCCATCTATCCATTCCATTTCACATACAATTATGTGGTCGACTAAGGCTAATACCATAAGGTAATTGAAATCATGGAAATTGTTTAACAAAATATAATTTGCAGTATTAAGTTTCCCGAAGGAAGAATTTAACGGTATACGTGATGCAGTGCTTCAAATAATGAAAAAATGGGCTCCTTATCTAAATGACCGATTCACTAGTCCTATCAATTCCTTGGAAGGCAAAAAGGACAATGTCTCGTTGCATGCCTTCAGCTATATCGCATTGTAAAGTGTAGGTATATCGCAGCCTCACTTGTTTGGCATTTGGACAACAATCGAGATTTAGTGAACAATTGTGTCTTCAATGCACAGCACTCAAATGGAGCGGTTATTTTAGGAAACAACAGGTGGGCAAAGTATGCGGTGGGCGGTGTGGTTAGTTAAAAAAACAACCATTTGGGACTAACTAGCGGTGACGACAGTTGAATGGCGGCACCAGTTCTCACTACAAGTCGTGTGGTCGGCAAATTATTCCTTCCACTCGGGACGTGAAAGAGGTTGTAGTGGAATAACCAATCGTCTTTTAGGCGCACCATCAATGAGTGCCACTTGCTACGCCTTCCACCACGGCTTTTGATGTAGACGTAGACCAACCGTTGCATCATCATCATCATCACACATTCATTCACACTCTGCTTTCATCACAACTCAAAGCTTCTCTATCACGTTACCTTCTGTCTTCCTTATCATTGCGGAAGTGGCACAACTCTCACTAGGTACTTCGTCGCCACTATTGAACTATGCGAATCATTTTGCTTGCATTCTTTGCAATGCGTTCTGCTCTGCCTTATCTTGTACCATAATTAATTGCGTTTTTTTCAGACGCCTGCAAGTTGCAGCAAGTTATTTCTTTGGCTTGCATTGCGAACTGCGTGTCTCCCTTTGTTTTGCCTCCACGTTTTCTTTTGCAGCGTTCATATAGTTGTTTCAAAAGGGTTGTAAACTTACCTTGTGACAATACATTTAGGGGATTGCTAAACTCTCTCAAGCAGTAATGATGTTTTTATTGTACTTTGCGAATTCGGTTTTACGGATCGTAAACCTCATTCTGGGAGGTCTTGGACACTCTAGTTGTTAGTTTAGTATAGAAAAAACTCTCCGTCAATTTTCACCTTCTCTGTATGGCCTTGCTTTATGTCATAATCCTTGACATCTAAGCAATAACCTGTGATTGTAAAATCTGTTTTATCCTACAGAACGATGTTTTACTGATGGAAAATGACTTTTTGTACCGATATTAGTGAATCAAGTTAAAATTATCCACCATATTGTTAATGCAAGTGCATAAAATTTGTTTATTTTCTAAAATATCGCCGAAATCATGAACACGAAAACTGCTACCCTATTGTTTTGTGTTTGTATCGTTACTTTTAGCATTTTAGCCTCCTCTTTTATGCAGTTGTGATAGAGTTTTAGCCAGAATCAAATGAAGCGGCTTTGGAGAGAACTTGAGCCCCCAGCCAAATGCATCAGACATCATCTGACCCAAAATGTGTGCTTCGTTTAAAAGCCTTCATTTATCGTCTCACGTCACACCTTGCTTGTAGAACATTAAAGGCTCTCATTAGCGCAGTAGAGGCCTAGGACTATGAACGGTATCCGAACATGTTTCGTCAACTTTGTACTGCAAACGCGTTCCTGGATTTGGTGTAGATTCTGATTCACAACCAGCTTTTAGGCGCATTAATCGTTTAATGGAAAAAAGGAAAGCTTTAGTATATTATTATTATTATTACATTTTAAAGTTCAAAAGTTGTATGCTACGACTAGCCCATCAAACTTCCACCTGTTTTGATCTGACCAGCCTAATCGACTTAAGTGATTCATCGCAATGCAAGAATACGAGTATTTACCGTCTATTTGACAGCTTGCTTAACATCACATCACTTTGCAGCCGTTTAAAATAAAAGGAATAGTAAATATTTGGGAATATGGTTCACTGCAAAGTTAGGCTTTCCCTTATCCAGTAGATCCCACTTTCACAATGGCAGATGGTGGAGATTGGTTTGCAAAGAGGCTTTGGCGAACTCAAAATTTATAGGTTGTGCAACTAAGTGCCAAGTGGGTTCATGCTTGCTTGAGTTGCAATGCTTTTGGCATAGCTTTCAGCTAGACGTATTGACACTTTTTGCCGCGAGGCAAATATCGTGGTGACCTTTGTCTCCCGGAGCATTACTGTCGGGAAATCACGTTTTAAATGTGACAACTTATAATTGGGCAGTTCGCAATTTTTCGCCAGACCAGCAAGTAACGAATCCGCACGATCAAATCGTATTGCGCTTTTTAAACTTAATAACCACGTTGCTTAGTGATTGTCTACTTATATCAGCAAGTAGGCACATTCTTACGTAGCCTAAGCACAAAATGTTTTGCAGTGTCGGGGTAGTTGCAATTGTCACATTTCAATCGCTAGTGTGGGCAGTACGGTTTGTTGGTTCACTAACTAATGCGGCCGACCTGGTTCAAGTAACTATTCGTACAGCGCAGGCGAATTAAGTTTCATTAATTTCCTCCTCCGCTGTGCGTGTAAAATTAGCAGTTCTGATCTACTTTAACGACCCAACATTGTAAATTAATTATAAAAAATGGTTAGGATATTTATATGGGATAAAATTTAACACGCTGCCTAGCAAGAGGCCGACTTTGAAATAAGAAAACATCGTATCATTTGATGCACGCGGTGATAACATTATGTAGCGTCCCGAGGATCCTCCGAAGGCAAAAGAAGGCAGAATGCTAGGGTAGAACATATATATTCAACGGACAGAGGGAAATAGGCTACTGGCAGCTAGAGCAGAACGGCCACCTTCTGTGACCTTGACCGAATCCGGTAGCTCCAACAAACAAAGTGCTGCATTGCCCCTCTCCTCCTTCGAGCGTCGTCCCCGACGCGACCCTTCATACACCTCCCGCGTCAGCCATCACAACATATTCAGTGCTGCAACAAGCACCCACGAGCTAACCATGCCAGTCGCCGACATTCGACGCGATTGAGGCGATGCTTGACACCAACGTCAGTGATCCCTCTTGGCAGTGCATTGCACCTCGAGTTTCGTCTGGCTTGGAAACAAAGTTCAGAATAAGTGGTTCTGCCGACCATCAGTATGTCCGTAGGGAGGCGTTAGCACGCCGATCTCCTTAAGCAAGTATAATAGGGGTAATCTTTTTAACGAAACTTTCCAGGAGGTGCATGGCTAGTGTCGCTTCAGTTGTTGATAGCTTTCTTGCAGAACACGGAGATGAGGTAGATGTCGGAGGAGGACGTCGTTCTCGGCCCATCCGTAGCACGTGCACTTCTTTCGCACCGCTGCAACATGCCGCAGGCGGTAGAGATCGGGATAGTAACCCTATAGAGTCGGGTCCGCTTTCCGCTGCCACCAATGTAGCATCCCGAGGCTCCCCCGAAGGCAAAAGAAGGCAGAATGCTAGGTTCGAATATATATATTCAACGGAAAGAGGGGAATAGGCTACTGGCATGGCTCGGAGGCCAGCCCACGCAGCTAGGGCAGTACGACCACCTCTGTGACCTTGACCGAAACCGGTAGTTCCAACAAACAAAGTACTACAATTACATCTATTATTTATCTTCCAGTTTGCCCAGTTTAAAATGATGAGCTAAACATTGAGAAGCTGGAAGTGTCATGGCTCCACGATAAAATCGGTGACAGTGGTAAACCAAGCCAGTTAAAATGGGTTCAGAGTCTCGTTGATCGCCTTCTATACCCGTCAGGTTGTGTTTTCAAAAGTACTGATTTACTTGAACAGTTGCGTAATTTAAGTACTGGAAAAACAGTGGTTTTGATGATAACTAAAACCTCGGATGCGCTTTTTCTGCTTAAAAATATACGAGGTATTATAAAGGAAGTGAATATTTTAATTTGCACTAACCGACCTACAAAACTTATAGTTGGATTGAAGTCTACCACTACTGGGATTATGCAAGGATACTTTGCAACTGCTAATCCCCACTTTTAATCTCTTAGAGAAGTTTTCCGGTCAAAACTTTGGCAATAAATTTCTACACTTCCTAAACTAGATCTTCGTGAATCCGTAGAATTAAAGTGGATCAGTGGTGAGACGATGTAAGAGCAAGAGACACGGATCTTGCACAAAAACGCTGCAAAAGGCCACACAAACGCAGTACTAGTTGAAAGTCTTAACTGCGTATGATGCAACGCACAAAGCAGGATGAGGACACAGTGGCGTGGGAATGATTACAGATAAAAAGGCGCATTTCTCTTGTGGATTGTGCTTACTTTGACGTGTTATGCTCACCGGAGGCGGTGGATGTGGCGTCAACAATTCCTCCCGCGATTTTATCTCTTCAAACGTTGGGTAATTTCGCATTGCCTCTCACTACTACTGATTATCAGTTTTTATTTTCTGTTCTTATAAAATTTAGTTTATTGATAGTATTGTTTTTGTTGATGAGGCGATGACCAGCACAGGTTTCGCTGGACCCTCACTTTTCTCCACTGATAATACGTCTGGCAAAATTTGCCTTCTAGGTCGATGTTTAGACAGCCAATGTGCTTTTGCGGTTGCTGCAATATTCATCATAACCCTGCTCGACCTGGAAACAAAGGATTAATTGGAGGAATGCGCAATATTTCAGGCCAACAGTCACAAGTACTCACTTTTCCTGATTCCAAAGTTCCAGTGCGTATTTAACACTTTTTACTTCTCTTCCATCCTTGAAATCTCTTGCATTATTTTTTTCCCTCTTGTCACTGCCAGATTTCAAGTTATAACGAAGGCAGACAAATCAATGTTACTTCATCAAGTGCGACTACATGGAATGCAGACTTTCAATGTCCGGGTCATTCAAGCTTTAAAAGCAATGAGGTGATTTTTTTAGTAAATACAAGCGATCTCAGAATCTCAATATCGTTAAATATGACACTAATGTAGGTTAAAATATCGCTTTCATTGTTTTATATCTAGAATAAAACTGCCTTTCAGATAAAACAGCAGTCGATGGACCAAATGCCTCAACAGCACTGTTGTTTTCCCCCGATCATGAGTGGAGGAAATGTTGAAATCGTAAAGGTTGGCGAAGGTACGTGTAAATTGTAAATGAATTTAATGAAAACAATGCTATTTGTGGTTAAAGGCATCGCTTTAATTTCAGGGCCTCCCCTTACATTAGCTGATCTTCAAAGACACGGTAGTTTATTTTAAACTATAGAATTTAATTATGTAAGTAAAAAATAACTAGAGAAAATTTACTTCCCACATAAGGTGCATTCCCGTTTCCCGACGGAGACGAATGGCCAACGCGTATACATCCACAACAAACATCGTCATTTCAGCAAACAAGCCAAATACCGGTACAAAAATGCCCTTTCTGGAGGACATTCACCGCGCATGGGCCCAAACGTACACCTATCTCTGAATACAACAATTGGTCTCAACGAAAGAAGTCGACACAACAAGTACATGAGCTATCTCATGACTCCATAATCCACCAACAATCATTACCGTCTGCACCACAAGGAAATTCGAAGTCCGTAGTGTCCGGATCAGACTGTTTCTGTGATCAAGCAAAACTGGCAATAACAACTGCACAAACAGAAAGCTCCACCATCCACCAACAGCATCATTACCCATTGCTAATGGCACCACACGCCTGCAATCAGTGTTGTTGTGGTGGTCAAGACTTCAATGCTGAGCCTTGGCAGGCCACAAGCGATTCAAATGGCGAAGTACAATTGGGACCTATTTCAGAGATTCAGCAAAAAAAATTCAGTTTGCCTCCCGCCAGTCACCATTCACCCGAACAACGTACCAGCTACCGCGCTAAACGCATATACTGAACACCATCTCGTATGCTCATTTTAAAGGAGTATTCCACATCTTATTTTCATTTTTATGATTGAAAGTCGTCAATTGTACTATTATTAAATCCAATTCACGAGTAGTTTCAGGCAACGGCCAAGATCAATGATTGCACACTTCTTTGTCACTATTAGCGGCAAAACAAGAGAAGAGTCCTTTATTTCTCGTTCAGTGTTTTAAACAAAATAAAATATGCAGTAAGGTACACAGATAGTGCTATTTTTAACTTGGGAAAATGGCTTTAATTATCTATTTTGAAAAAACACTTATTCAGAGGCAGTAATTATCTCACCTGATACAAAATATAAAAGCCAAAACATAAATTTAATTTTCTCTAAATACCACTTTCAGATCTATTAATAAAAATATTGTAAAACGAAAATGGATCTGCTTTACTTCAAAGTAAGTTATTGAAGTTGCTATCGGAACTGATATTACGAAATTTGCGTTTGATGTGAATCTGATCGTACCTCCCTCAAACGCTTTTCAGTGGATAATGTGTATCTAGAGGCCCACGAACTCTTTCAAGGCAAATGAAGGTATATTACTAGGGCTAAATGCATATTCAACGAACAGAGGGAATGGGGGTGCTGGCATGATCCGAAGCCTAGCCCACCCAGTTGACCGAAACCGAAACCAGCATTCCTGGCAAACAAAGCACAACGTAGTCCCTCTCTTCTTTCGAGCGTCGTCTTTGATGCTCCCCTCGGTAAAGCTCTCACGTCAGCCATCACAGTGTAATCAGCGCTGGACGAAGCACCCATGAGCTAACAGTGCCAGTCATCAAGATTGGAGCGCAACTGAGGAGATGCTTGACCACCATGTCACTGATTCCTCTCGACAGTTCAAATGAACTTGGAGAACTTGGGAAGCTAAATTCAGAGTAAGAGGCTCTGCAGTGCGTCGGCGTATATGGATGGAGACGTTAGAACATCGGTCTCCTTAAGCGAAACGTTTCCAGATGGTTCACGACTTGTGTAGCTTCAGTTGTTAACAGCTTTCTTGCAGAAACGGAGTTGGGGTAGATTCCAAGGGCAGACGTCGATCTCAGAACTTCTGTCATGGAATGTCAGAGATTCTTCCATCCGTAGCATATACATTCTTTTGCACCATTAGTTCACACAAGTGGTTTAAATTAGGATACAAGTCCCATCAAAGTTCGGTCCGCTTTTCGCTGTCACCAATGTAGCGTCCCGAGACTTCTTTGAGGGAAAAAGAAGACATAGCACTAGGACGGGATATGTATTCAATAAACAGAAGGAATGGGGCTGCTAGCATGTTCCGGAGGTCAGCCTACGCGGCTAGGGCAATGTAACTACCTAAATTACTGAAACCGAAACCGGCAGTCGAAACAAACAAAGCATCACAGTGTGGGTTTCAAACTTTTAAACAAGAATTCCTCATGTAATACTTATGTTCTTTAAATGCGCTTCGTAGGCCACAGGCGGGAGGACAATTTTAACCTGGTCGTAGAGCAGCATGGTAGTTTCCCGGAGGCCGACACATCCTTGTCCTAGACTCTCCGACACTGTTGCTCTGCATCTGCCCTCAGCACATAATAAAGCTGTCTAGAAGCATCCAGCCTTCTAATAGTAAGTGCGGAAGAAGGCGAGAGGAGGAGAGGAAAAAACCGTCTACATCTCATACTGTTTAAATCGTGGTTAGCTCAAAACACAAGAAAGAAAGAAAAATTACACTGATTTATATGCATCTGCTTAATTACAAAAAAAATCATAAAAAAAATTTGGATACTTTGAGTGCTTGACAAAAAGCTCGATTTTTTTCAGATTTAGTTAAGGAGCTCCAAATAGGAAAATCTGTTTAAGGAAAACACTTATTTCCCGATTTAAATGCATAAATATTAGTTTTAAGACTTTAGAGCTTTGTATTTTGTTTAACCTTCGCTTTTGATAAACGGCAACCTCGTTGAACATTACAACTTCGTCAGGTACCCCGGCCACTAGGCCACGCCAGTAGCCCCAACCCCTTCTTTGTCTCCCTTTGCATTCAGGGATGTTTTAGGATGTAACAAAATCTCTCATTGATGAGCTTTTGCAATAGGAGAAATACCAAGAAGACCTTCCTTGAGATAAAGTCATTGGAGTGTTTACTTAACATGCTGTTGTCTGCTGTCAAGGCAACTCGATTGAAGCAGAAATATATGTGTTTGGAATGAAGTATGCAGGGATCCTTATCTAAGTGACCGAATCACTAGTCCCATCAATTCCTTGGAAGGCAAAAAGGACAATGTCTCGTTGCATGCCTTCAGCTACGTTGCATTGCAAAGAGTAGACAGATTTCAGCCTCACTTGTTTGGCATTTGGACAAAAATCGAGATTTAGTGAACAATTGTGTCTTCAGTACACAGCACTCAAACGGAGCAGTTATTTTAGGAAACAACAGGTGGG
Organism: Taenia hydatigena; assembly: GCA_036345935.2. Lineage (NCBI taxonomy): Eukaryota > Metazoa > Platyhelminthes > Cestoda > Cyclophyllidea > Taeniidae > Taenia > Taenia hydatigena. The sequence goes on from JADWOT020000009.1 coordinate 18,142,526, forward strand.
CAAAGTATGCGGTGGGTGGTGTGGTTGGTGAAAAAAAACAACCATTTGGGACTAACTAGCGGTGACGACAGTTGAATGGCGGCACCAGTTCCCACTACAAGTCGTGTGATCGGCAAATTATTCCTTCCACTCGGGACGTGAAAGAGGTTGTAGTGGAATAACCAATCGTCTTTTAGGCGCACCATCAATGAGTGCCACTTGCTACGCCTTCCACCACGGCTTTTGATGTAGACGTAGACCAACCGTTGCATCATCATCATCACACATTCATTCACACTCTGCTTTCATCACAACTCAAAGCTTCTCTATCACGTTACTTCTGCCTTCCACATCATTGCGGAAGTGGCACAACTCTCACTGGGTACTTCGTCGACACTATCGAGCTATGCGAATCATTTTGCTTGCATTCTTTGCAATGCTTTCTGCTACCACCTTATGCATGACAACAACAGCCGAGTTGACAAGGGTCTACTCTCCCCTTCAGCTGTGGAATCGCATTTCCTTCCAGTTGTAAAGCCGACAACCTGGAATTGCACGCGATCTAAATTAAGTGGCAACTCGAAGACACCACAATGTCCACTACCTTGTGGATGGACTAGTACGTAGCTCTGCCTTATCATGTACATAATTAATTGCGTTTTTCAAGACGCCTGCAAGTTGCAGCAAGTTATTCCATTGGCCTCCACTGTAAACTGCCAAATGCGTTTATTCTGTCCTAAAAATTCTCTTTTGCAGAGCTCACATAACTGTAGAAAAGTATTTAGTCTCACTTTGCGGCAATGCTTTCATGAAACTAACTTTACTTACTCTTGCTTCCTTAGGATCAATGTTATGCCTACTGTCATAAGCATTTGTCTGTGGAAGAACAGTTGTATGTTTACCCACTGAGATTACCCAGTTCTCAGCATCTTCTGCTTAATCCCATTTTTTAATAGTTCCGCGCTTGGTCTTTTTGAAAATCCATAAATTTCTTACTCTCGACTTCAAATCCCGTCTTTTTAAGTAAGTGTTAAGTTTGAGCATCAGATTATTCTTAAAGCTCTACACATGAATTATCTCGTCGGAGCCTAAATTTTTCCTATCAACTCCAAGTATTAGGAACAGTACTTGAACTTAGCAAAAAAAAATGAACAAATGAATGGATTATTTTGGCGTCAATAGGACCACAAAGATATGAGCGGGTGAATATGCAGAGGTAGCAGATGAAGTGTTGGAAGGATTGTCTCAGCAGTAGCCATATCCACCGCCATAACGGTAGGGCGCGAACGGGCCGGTGTTGCTCCAACCGTGAGGCGGTGCAAAATTGCTTCCGCATGTTATCCATGAACTAAATCAAATAAGCAGGATACGTTGCTAAATTCCTTATTTTGGATTAATCCACCTAAACTAATAAGAATTCGAATTCTTTAAACTTAATAACTTAGTCCACTAATGCAAATTAAAATTTTATAACTTACTGTCCTGGGAAGAAACCGCAAGGATCTGTTACATAGTCGGAGCAGACAGTTCTGCAACAGCAAGCGCAACTGCAGTTCATAGTGTATTCTTAATGCTGCTTTCGGTCGCCAAATAAGAAGAACTTAAATACTTTTTAGTTAGACAGAAACGCGCAATTCTCCAGTTTTGAGTTGCGCATTACCCTCATATTTGCATATTTTCGCAAATTAACTTTTTCGCGGAGTCTGGCGTATTTGTGCGTATTTAAAATCTGTGATGGAGCTAAAAATCTCACTTTCTTATTATATTAAAACAAGTAAAATAAATGGTTAACTTTGGTAAATAAACCTGCCCACCTCAGTTTACCTCATCATTTGAACTGATTTTAAGGGCTCTTTGGCAAATCCCTCTGTTTTGTCCACTTGTCAGTCGAAAGTAATTTTGCTGAAAATCTGATACAAATTCATAAAAAAAATTTGATACACTGAGAGCTCCATAGTTACAAAAGTACGCGTATTTTTCTTTAAAAAACGGATTAATCCACTTACCAAATGTACCTCAGGCGAATCGTCATTCAAACAAGATGAATTTACAGTTGTGAAATTGCAGATGTCATGTGAAGGTCATTGTAATACTTTGTTTCTTCTGACTACCGGTTTCGGTCACTTGGGTGACCATATTGCCCTAGCCGGGTAGGCTACTCTCCGGATCACAACAGCTGTAGCGTTTTGATGATCCCTCGAAGGCAAAAGAAGGCGGAATGCTAGGGTAGAATATATATATTCAACGGACAGAAGGAAATAGGCTACTGGCATGGCCCGGAGGCCAGCCTACGTAGCTAGGGCAGTACGACCACCTCTGTAACTTTGACCGAAACCGGTAGTTCAAACAAACAAAGCACTACATTGTCCCTCTCCTCTTTCGAGCGTCGTCCCCGACGCGACCCTTCATGCACCTCCCACGTCAGCCATCACAACGTAGTCAGTGCTGCAACAAGCACCCACGAGCTAACCATGCCAGTCGCCCACATTCGACGCGATTGAGGCGATGCTTGACACCAACGTCAGTGACCCCTCTTGGCAGCGCATTGGACTTCGAGTTTCGTTTGGCTTGGGAACAGAGTTCAGAATAAGTGGTTCTGCCAACCATCAGTATGTCCGTAGGGGGGCATTAACACACCGATCTCCTTAAGCAAGTATGTTAGGGGTAATCTTCGGAACGAAACTTTCCAGGTGGCCCATGGCTAGTGTCGCTTCAGTTGTCGATAGCTTTCTTGTAGAACACGGAGAAGGGGTAGATGCCGGAGGTGGACTTCGTTCGTGGCCCATCCGTAGAACATGCACTTCCTTCGCACCGCTGCAAGGTGCCGCATGCGGTCGAGATCGGAATAAAAGCCCTATAGAGTCGGGTCCGCTTTCCGCTGCCACCAATGTAGCGTCCTAAGGCTTCATCGAAGGCAAAAGAAGGCAGAATGCTAGGGTAGAACACATATATATGCAACGGACAGAGGGAAATAAGCTGCTGGCGTGGCCCGGAGGCCAGCCCACGCAGCTAGGGCAGTACGGCCACCTCTGTGACCTTGACCGAAACCGGTAGTTCCAACGAACAGTACTACACCAACAGCCTCATTCCCTCTGTTCGTTGAATATATTGTAGTACTTTGTTTGTTGGAACTACCGCCCGTACTACCCTAGCTGCGTGGGCTGGCCTCCGGGCCATGCCAGCAGCCTTTTTCCTTCTGTCCGATGAATATATATATTCTACCCTAGCATTCTGCCTTCTTTTGCCTTCGAGGGAGCCTCGGGACGCTACAATACTTTCTGAACTGGTATTGTGCCTCCTTTTGCCTCAAAGGAGGTCTAATTGCTGCTCCCATTAAATATACACGATATAATGCCAAAAAATAAGAAAGCTTTTACTTTTGTTTGAAGTGATTTTTCAGACGTTTGTTAGACATTTCTCTATTAACAAAAGCTAATAATTAGTTACAAGATGAATTTTTAATTTCCAATACCTAAAATGCAATGAACTAAATGCTGCGACAACGAATTTGAATTCTGTGTACGCGTTTATTTTTGTAAGATATTTTTTAATTGAAATTATGTCTGAAGGCAACCCACGTCTCATTTGTCCAGGTTTGTGGTTCTAGTCATCATCAGCCATTCGTTCTGTGTAATAAGCATTCAAAATGAAGGTTTGCGACTCTCGTTCAGCCTATCTCTTTCCTTGCTATGCATTGGCAGCATAAAGTGTAATACTTTGTTTGTTCTGACTGTCGGTTTCGGTCACTTGGGTGGCCACATTGCCCCAGCCGGGTGGGCTGGCATCCGGGCCACACCAGCAGTCCAGATCCCTCTGTTTGCTAACCACATATATTCTGCTCTAGTATTAGGCCTTCATTTGCCTAAAAAAAGTCTCTAGACTCTACATAATATGCAGAAAGTTTCATGGTCATTAAATCTGACTTCTCAAAATTGGTCCAAAGTCCTGCGTACGGGCAGTAGTAAAGCACAATACAACTCTTCACACTTGTCCCGTATTAATCACAAACTTCAATGTGAAATCAATTTTTAAATTCTTGAGTTCATATTTTGTTCATTTGTAAGGTAACAACTTGACCTGACGAGGGACAACACTCAAAGGGTCAGCAGTAAATTTTTCCACATTTATCGTATGGGCTTAGCCACAGCATCAAGTACTTTTCGCGGCATTGTGTGTAATACTTTGTTTGTTGGGACTACCGGTTTCGGTCAAGGTCGCAGAGGTGGCCGTACTGCCCCAGCTGCGTGGGCTGGCCTCCGAGCCATGCTAGTAGCCTATTTCCCTCTGTCCGTTGCATATATATATATGTGTTCTACCCTAGCATTCTGCCTCCTTTTGCCTTCGAGGGAGCCTCGGGACGCTACATTGGTGGCAGCGGAAAGCGGACCCGACTCTATAGGGCTTTTATTCCGATCTCGACCGCATGCGGCACCTTGCAGCGGTGCGAAGGAAGTGCATGTTCTACGGATGGGCCACGAACGACGTCCACCTCCGGCATCTACCCCTTCTCCGTGTTCTACAAGAAAGCCATCAACAACTGAAGCGACACTAGCCATGCACCTCCTGGAAAGTTTCGTTTCGAAGATTACCCTTAATATAATTGCTTAAGGAGATCGGCGTGCTAACGCCCCCCTTACGGACATACTGATGGTTGGCAGAACCACTTATTCTGAACTCTGTTCCCAAGCCAGACGAAACTCGAAGTCCAATGCGCTGCCAAGAGGGGTCACTGACGTTGGTGTCAAGCATCGCCTCAATCGCGTCGAATGTGGGCGACTGGCATGGTTAGCTCGTGGGTGCTTGTTGCAGCACTGACTACGTTGTGATGGCTGACGTGGGAGGTGTATGAAGGGGCGCGTCGGGGACGACGCTCGAAAGAGGAGAGGGGCAATGTAGTACTTTGTTTGTTGGAAATACCAGTTTCTGTCAAGGTGACAGAGGTGGTCGTACTGTCCTAGCTGCCTTCGAGGGAGCCTCGGGACGCTACGTTGTGCATTATCAAATGAAAAATGTTGGCTGATGTGAAGCCAACTTAGTAGCATTCAAAAATTAATGTATTTAAATTCAGCTATTACACTGGCATTAATAGTGAATGCCTTTGAAAACGAGAAACATTACTGTTATTAAAATTACGATACTTTAATGCTGACAAATGGTCGAAAATTAAAAATTAAAACTAGCATCTAGGTGCATGATGTCGTGTGACCTTCGAATAAGCGCGTTTTACCCTCGTCAACACCAGATTCAAAATGCGCAATTTGTCCTCTTAATAGCGAACGTACTAACGAATATAAAAAGACTTCTTTTAAGGCGTTACTTTGTTTTGCTTGTCGGCGTTCTCACAGACACAAAGATGTGCAGCACTGGACAATGCACTCGCCTTGGCGCTGATCCCAATGTAGTCTATCCTGTCAAGTACGTCCAGACTTACAGCGATTTCGCGATTCCGATTAGCAAAGAATCATCTCTCCAATTATACTTTGTTTACTTTTTATAGTAGATTTTTCAAATGCTCATAGTTTTAAGTTCAAGTTAAAATAACCCACACATTCTGTCTCAAGATAAGCCACAAATTCAACCTGTGATTATGGTTATTTAATTTGTTTTGCCACGCTTCTTATGTGTGTGTGTAAATTGACTTCGTTTGTATATGCACAATTGGAAAATCAAAATTTCAAGAGACTTAATGACGAGTTAAACCAGTTCTCTAATTATTTTATTGTCTTTTATTGATAGGGCTACAACCTGTTGCAAAACTCGCTACACTGTGCTGAGACCCGAGTACTATGAATGTACTCGCTGCTACGAGACCTGTACACCATGCAATGTACCGTGTGCTCCAAACAACTCACCATGTGCTACTGCCTGTGGACCGCAAATGTGCTCCAGCAACGGCTGTTACCGCTAGCTCTGGAAAGCCTTTGACTCAACTTACGCACTGACAAGTCTCTCGAAACCACTTACCAGTTTCCGTATTTGACTGCCTGAACTTATTTACATGGGTGCTGAGCGCACTTTCTTTTAAAATATTTAAAAATATATGTTTTGGGAGCTTGTAGTCTGCGATGCTTATTTTAGTTCCTCGTTGAAGGCTTCTATCCTATCCAGGTGATTGATTAATTTCGGCGCCGCAGGTAAGGTGCATTCAAACACAATTGGATCAAACAACTGTCAACATAGTTCAAAACATGAGAGCTCAAATAAGATAAAGCAAGCAAACCCTAACCATGCAAGGCTTGAAAGACATTACAGCCAATTAGCAAATTGTATAATCACTTCGAACCTATTCGGTTGTGGCGACTGAGGATTTTTTGCCAAAAATGAGTTAGCTTATTGATGTTTGAACTCCAACCTATTTGAAAAAGGAACAAAGTGGAAACAATTTGCACGGCTGCATTCAACACAGGCGTTCTTGATAATATAAGGTCATAAGTATATTAATAGCAATATGCTAGTTCATACATGAATTAAAAGTTGTCAAGTAAACAGTAGTCAATGTTCTGAAGTCTCGTCACATTTGTCATGCGTATAGGAGAATCCATTACTTTAATGCCTTCAACGCACCCAACAAAACCTCTAATTTTTCCTTTTCGCTTGACAGCTGGATGCATTTCTTGCAAAAAATCGAATTTATCGATTATTGACTGTGGTGCACCCCCTAAAATGAGGTAATTAAATAACACCTTACCAACATAGAATGTTGTTTGATTGTAAAAATGATTTGCAAAATGCTGTATACCCATAATTAGATACGATTTTCCATCAACATACACGCCCATTTCATTGTGAATCCTAGCAGAGAGATGTAAAAATTTCCACTCGCATACCTTGCAAGTGTGATTGTGTACCATTTGGCTGGTAGAAGCTGGATTTTTGAAAAATCAGACTGATAATTTACGAAGGATGAGCTGATTGGTCGATTTGGTGGCCATCCGACCGGCAGATCCCAAATGTCAAGTCCCAGTGACGAGCTATTGCCTGAGACTCCCACGAAAATGCACTGAATCCTTGAGGTGCTTTCCATTTTTAAGGCAAAAATGATTTCGTATGAGCGTCCCGGCTCTGATTTGGTAATATTTGCAGAAATTTTAAGTGTGGGAGTCAGTTTCCTAAAAGTGTAAGTGTTTCTATTACTTTCTTATGGAGTCATTAAACATCTAAGTTCATTTTGAATAACTTACGATGGAGTTGAATTTGGTTGCTCAATCGTAAGGAAACTGTATGCATTGAAAGCAATTTGTGAGTTGAATGCGTTTGATGTGTCTAAAATTGCGCGCTTTTGACCAAATAGTGATAATCCGTACCCTTTTCGCATTTCGGGCCCCCGAAACCGGCCTTACAAATGCATCTCCAAGTGTGAGATAGAGGAATACACTTTCCGTTGAAACCGCAAGGTGAAAATCGCTTAGCGCATTCGTGCATTTCACAGTTCACAACATTTACAACTTCAATTGCGTCTTCTATTAGATTTACTCGCAGTCCATTTATTAATAACTAAAATAGTCAGTAATTAATAGGTTACAATTATGCTCAAATTTCATAAAGCAAAATTATAAAAGCAGTTGAAGGAATGGTGAAGATTTCAGCAAAAAAAATAATACAAAGGCACGCAAATGGGTGGGATATATAAAAAAATTTGCAAAAACGTAAGAAAGTAGGGATTAACTTTATGTTCTAAAAAAATTCCGTTGGACAAATTTTGTATAAACCCATTTATGGTTAATGAAGTAATCAGAGCAATGTACAGATGTGCTTAAAGTAGATTAAAATTACCTTAAATGATCTCCAAAATAAGAAAAAAATGCGGAACATGAAACTGGTTTGAGGTTGGTTTTCAAATACCATAGAGTTTTAATGCAGAATTTTGTATACGTATATCCCTGATTAAACCACTTTATCAATTACAACTACAGAGCCTTTCTAAGCGGCAAAGTAATGCAGTATCATGCATCGTCTAGATCTTGTTGCAGAGAGCTACATCAGTTGCAACATAAGTATACAATGGGAGAAAACGAATGGTTTGCAATTTTATGATTGGAGAAAGCAGAAGTTGTAGGGGCGGTGTAGGGAACAAAACCCATTCAAATTGATGACAAGAGAGAACAATGGGCTTAGAGAAGCATCACTTTGTACTCCACCTCCTCCACATACTCCACGAGGACATGCCGTTGAGTAGTGAACCGTTTCTGGATGACCAGCTACCTGACTAACTCACTTGTCGAGTTGGAGTTGGGAATGCGTTTTGCATTCTAACATTTGTCACACAAGCAGCACATCACTGATTGTGCACAACAGATTCTCCTCCTTCCCTCCACACACCACCCGCATCCACACCACCCACCACACGCCTCTAAGACCCACATCACTTCCTTTCCTCCTCTTCCTCTTCCTCCTCCTCACAACCTCGTCATACTGCGCATGTATGTCTGTGTATGTTGCATGAAAGACGCAATCTTTTACTACAAATGCATGCTTATTGACTGCCAAACAATCGGAAGTGGGTCCCACAAACCAGTGTACCCATCTCGAGGGTGTACAACGAGAAGTTCGTTTGGAGAAACAGTCATAGCTAGTAAATCAGTGGGAAGAAAGCTTCATTTACACTCCTACATGGCACTACAACGTGACAAGGCCTCACAACTCACCTTGTATGCTACTCAACTTACTTGTGAAAAATTGGACCTCACACCGTCCTCTAAGGCAGAAGGGATGGACAAACGCACATCCTCATCCTCATTCACATTCTCCCTACTTCTCTATCCCATATTGCCCCAAGTAATGCTTAATACCTTCTCGTGTCAATAGCATCACCCAATCACATGTTTGGTCACACAAGAAATAGAATAGGCAGATAGGAAACAAAGGTGAGGTGGAAACAAAAGTACTTGAAAGAGTGAGTGTTGTCGTGGTGTTATGAGACAGGTGCGCTCCTACTCGCGAATACATTGTAGAAGCACTGGTGATGACCTCCACCAGTAATTGTGTTGGCATTTCAAGGTGGTTTTTGTTCTTGCTTTATTTAAAAAATATCCAGAACGGAGTTCGCTCCCCGTGGTGCATTTAATGCCATGCTCTGTCACTGTTAGGCAGGTCTAACTATCGTCAAATTTGTTTAAAATTTGAGCGTAGCTGCCAAACCTATTTGAGATCTATAATAATCAACTTTAAAAGTGATGAAATTTCCCAACTTTTTTTTATTTTTTGGTGATGAAGAATCACTTACAGATTGAATACAACCGAAAAAGCCCTTCACTGATTTGTAAGACACTAGTTCGTGATACTCCGGGAGGTATGCAGATATCCGATCTGAGTTGGGATTCCCGCCAACATAGAGTTCATCCATTATGGTTAGCTGAACGAAGCTGCCTTGGGTAAAGGAATCAGGCCCCGAAGAGGTGTGTTGGTCATTTAGATAAATGGCAAAACTGCGGCCCCTTCTTTTGACACGAAGGGTGTGCCAGGAGTTGAGGGAGAGCTTTTGAGCACTTCTTGAAATCAAAAATGAAATACGCATAAGCTTTAATTATTCACTAGGAGTGTGCATTATAGGGATTGCGTATAACTTTGTTTTTCGATGTAATAGAGCGGTTAATTAAAATTAAGAATCCAAACTTCTCGAATCAATTTTGTAATAAAAGAAGAATGTAAAGCGTTAATTTGAACAACAGTCCTATTTTCATAATGAAAGTGATCATTTGCTTACTTTTTAAAAGATGGACCACGTCCAAGATCCAGACTGACAATAATTCTACCATTTACGAGGGCAACACAGATGAAGTCTCCGCGTGTGTCAAAGGAAAATCCCGAATAAATAATCAGCCCTGTCGCCTCTTTGGGAAGAAAAGTTATTTCAAGCAATGTCTCTGTCCATGAAGTATCGCGAAATCCTCTCACAGAAAGGTAGGAATTACCAAGAAATTCGGGAATGATTGGAACCCGGTCTAAAAATACAAATCAGTGAACCCATCTACAGATTTAAATCGAGTGTTTTGAAAAGCTTGAATAGATAAGGGTCGTTTATCAACAAAAAAGTGAGTTAAAGTACGCCAGTTTGTTCAAGCTTATGTAGCTCGATCATTTTATTAGAAAGCTCAAAGCACTACTTAAAAGGGTCTTAAGTAGGATCGTTCGTCCTACAATAAAAAATGCTCCTCCCATTAATAATTTCAAAGCTTTCTATCCTATTAGCTTATTTACATTATTTTAAGAGAAGTACTCATGCACTTTCGGATGTGTATAAAATTCATAAGAGCTGTATTTGCATAAATACAAACATACTGATTGTTCCATTTCTAACAGTGCTCTTTCTTCTGTAAGCCTACTATATTCACATTTATTTAGAATAATGCACCGTTCGAAGAAGTTGTATTTAATGCGATTGCTTAAACATCATTTGAAATAACTAATAGATGTAATAGTAAATAGGAAAGTGCCACATGAACCTACCCTGTTTACACCATGGTGGACGCGTACCGACTGGACATTGACACGAGTATTCTGTTGAAGAAATTTGTTTACAAAAGGAACCACCTTCGCATGCATGCAGATTGCAAACGTTCCTGGCACAGTCCACTGATGGGGAAAAAAATATGCGAAATCTCTCGTACAAATAACCATGACCATCAATAAATGAAGGAAGAGCTCGGCATACCGACTCCGAATCCGTCTATGGCGTCGCCGACGAATGAGCTTTGCCGCGGGTCACAGAGGTGTCCATTAATGTTGATATCACCCACACAGCCGATCAAACTATTTTCTGCTGCGGAAGCTATTGGAAAAGGGTTACCAAGAGTCAGAGTCATGTGACCACCGACATAGATTGCATGTTCTTTGCTGAATGACTTCACTGAAAGGTCGGTTTTGCTTCCAGGAGGGATATCTTCCTAATACAAGCAAGCACAAAGTAAAGTAATTGAACTACACAGAGAAAGCCTGATGAGCTTATAATCGCGGGTTCTGCGAGCACCGATTGGCTGCACTTAGTTAGAATAAGGTGTTTTTATCAAAAAGCACTTTATTTTGTATTTACTAATTCTCCGGGTACGTAATCAAAATATATTCCACACAAATTGTGTAAAGGTAGTGTAATTTTTTTTCTACTGATTTTCCAAAGCGAAACAGTTATTTTACTTAGATAGGGTAAGAAAAAAATAGCTGAACTTTCTTGAGCATAATACTACTGATTAGTGGAGTTAGTAGGTCATCCGATAGCCATACTGAAGTTGAGGCTAGAAGTACTTATTAAATTTCATAGTAAACCAAAAAAGGCCCGAAACGAACAATAAAAATGCAAACCAATGTAATTTGAAGCCTGCTAACGTCACGTTTTTACGAAAGCAAGGGAATGTCATATCATGGCAATAATAGCAGTTTTCGCAAACTTCTGCAAAAGTTTGATCGGCAAAAAAAATTGATAAAACTGAGCCAAATAAGGCCGCGTACAAGGTGCCTACGAACTTCGTGTTGGTTGACAGAGAGGCGAAATTCGCCAGCTCTTATTAACCCAAAAGCAATATCGAAAAAGTCTGCATTCGCATTGTGCAGTTTGAATGGATGCTGAAGCACTCGAGGGAGGTAGAAATGACCCTCCTTGGATTTGTTGTAGACCCTAAAATTATCAGCAAAGTAACTATGCACGCCAAAAATAAAATGCCTTCTTTGGTACATGCTCCAGCCTCGTGGATTTTCATTGGCATATTTAAAGTATGTTTGTTTTATACTTAAAGCAAAAACCAAAATAGCTTCTTTTGCATACATGTGTGCATATTACAGTAGGTGTATTATAAGTTTTTTTGGAGAAATTTGGTTCCAATGATTTTGTTAGCATTATATTTGGGTGATTATGCATCATCCGAATTAGTATGCTCTAGCATCCGGGTAGAATTTGGTGGTGAAGAGTAGAGTAGCATCAGATATGCCCTCTTGACACATGCTTTTGTACAAAATGTTTCAACAAACACGATTAAAAATGTTAAATTAGTAAGACCAAACCAAAATACACAAGCTTGAATGGACGAAAGCTCACCTAAGTTGAAGGATTTGATTGTTCAACGCCAGGCAAAAAGCCTGCTTACGCGTCGAGGAGATGTGAAAAAAAACCAGTGTTTGAGGTCGAAAGATGTGAGGTTTAATTTGCAATTGTACTGAGAATGGACCTTGTTCGGGTAAAAGCCACCCGTTGAAGGCGAGGAAGCCTCCGTCGAGGAGCTCGGGGAACCGTGGTTGCTGAACTTCTAAAAAAATATCAATTTTATGAGATTTTTGAAAGCAGTATACATGCTTATCCAACACTTAAAAATGTGTGCATATATATGTGTAATAATTAAGACATTTGCATAATAAAAACCTGACTGAAGACAACGCATAAAGTGGTAAGGTAAAATTAAGCTAAGAAAAAAAACTCACATTTGGCTGTGTAATAAAAGTGCGCCCAAAAATGTTTAATAGGCAAGTGAATGCAAGTCTGAACCGCAAAAAAATAAATAAGGATGCAGTATACTAGATTATGTTTCTTTATTTATTCGTCATTTTTAACCGAGTTTGAATGTAGCCAACTTGTGCAGTTCTAGGCAACCGGTTTTGAAACTCGCCCGAACAGTGATTCCACAGTTGAAGGAAAAAAGTAGCTCCCTGTCAAATCTGTTGTTGTGTATCACTTAGAAAAAGTTTAGTATGAGGTGATAGAAAGCATCTCAAAGAAACACATTGAAATGACTCAAATAATGCAAAAGCGGCAATGTAGCACTCAATGCGAGCTGTTGTGTCACTTTCCTGACAATAGGGCATGAAGACGTTTGTGTTGCTGTCGCTGCCGACTACCTACTTCGGGAGTGGTAACAATGCAATGCTGTGTGTGAGTGAGTTACGATTGGGGAAACACCCGATCCACACCACCATTGACTGTGAGGCAAAGGTTCTGGTGCAAACGAAGCAAACGGATGACAGTAAGCTTGGAGAAGCATCACTTTGTACTCCACCTCCTCCACATACTCCACGAGGAAATGCCGTTGAGTAGTGAACTATTTCTGGCTGACCAGCTACCTGACTAACTCACTTGTCGAGTTGGAGTTGGGAATGCGTTTTGCATTCTAACATTTGTCACACAAGCAGTACATCACTGATTGTGCACAACAGATTCCCTTCCTTCCCTCCACCCACCACCTCCATCCACACCATCCACCACATGCCTCTAAGACCCACATCACTTCCTTTCCTCCTCTTCCTCCTCCTCCTCAAAGCCTCGTCATACTGTGCATGTATATCTGTGTGTGTTGGATGAAAGACGCAATTCTTCACTACAAATGCTTGCTTACTGACTGCCAAACAATCGGAAGTGGGTCCTACAAGCTAATGTACCTACGTTGAAGGTGTGCAGTGAGAAGTTCATTTGGAGAAACAGTCATAGCTAGTGGAACAGTGGGAAAAAAGCCTCTTCTACATCCCCATATGCCACTACAACTCAATAAGTTCTCACAACTCATACTCACCACACCAAAACTTAGTAGTTGACTCACTTTTTCCCAAACTAAAAGAAACTTCTATGCAATTTTTAATATCGGCCCTTATCAACAAATGGACTCATCAGTTTATGCTTAACCCTGTCCCATGTTTCTTCTAAAACCATCCCCGGATGCTCTGTTGATAGTGGGCAGGATTCATATCCTTGCATCACGTTCATCAAACAAACATTTAACACTGAGCTGAAGCTAACATTTGGGTTAAAAGTCGGTTTCCAGACAAACACTTATTTATATGGTTTTGTTCATCAATTGGTACCAGTTAATTTTCCGTGAGATTTAACTAATTGGCGAAACTGGTCTAGGTCACCTTTGTTTGTACTTACATGGCATTTAAAAACAAAAATATGAAAAATTCATTGCGTTTACTAGATCACGTTTCGTCCTTATCTTTTAGCAAGCAAAAGATTATTTTTTTTAAGGCAATACTCACTTTCAGTGCACAAAGATCCTAAGTAGCCCAACGGGCAAATGCAAACACCTCTCCTAATTGTTCCATCAGCTTGAAATGACGTATTTCTGCATATTCCACCATTTTGACAGGCTTTTTCAAACAAACAATTCTCCTCATTATTAATGTGTGGAATTAAATCCGACCTTTTCTCTCCATTGGGCGCTTCGATTGCGATTTCCATGGTAAGTGCTACATCGTCATCGTCGATTCCTGAAATTACCGGAATAGGTCTTGGAATGATCTCTTACCAGATACAAGTTTTAAAATCAAAATCAAGGCAAGAAGGGTGCAGCAACCAGTCATGACATTCGGGTAAGTGGAGTAAGGTTTTGAGAACTGTTTCCGGTCCAGGGCAAGAAATCTTTGAGCCAATCCTATTGAGTTTGCCAACCAAGCGGTAAATTCAAAAAGAACTCCCTTCCATCAAAGTTGGAAGAATTCCTGTTAAAAATTCACTACTGATTTAGAAGTTGATAAGATAAGCATTCCAGTAAAGTTACAATTTAATCATCCGTTAAATTTCTCACAATCACAGAGTGAGACCTTGCAGAATATTATTAGAAAATCTAAGGAATTAATGTATATTGTTCCAAAATAAATACATCACGTGAAGCGGATCCCATTCTGGATATTTTTTAATTAAAGCAAGAACAAAATATGTTAGGTTTTCATGCCAAAATGTTAAGTTGATGCATGAACCACCTTGAAATGCCAACACAATTACTCGTGGAGGTCATCACCAGTGCTTCCACAATATATTCGCGAGTGGGAGCGCACCAGTTGTGATGCTCATTACACTGAGCGCACCTGTCTCATAACACCACGACAACACTCACTCTTTCAAGTACTTTTGTTTCCACCTCACCTTTGTTTCCTATCTGCCTATTCTATTTCTTGTGTGACCAAACATGTGATTGGGTGATGCTATTGACACGAGAAGGTATTAAGCATTACTTGGGGCAATATTGGGTAGAGAAGTGGGGAGAATGTGAATGAGGATGAGGATGTGCGTTTGTCCAACCCTTCTGCCTTAGAGGACGGTGTGAGGTCTCATATTTCACAAGTGAGTTGAGTATCATGTAGGGTGAGTTGTGAGGCCTTGTCACGTTGTAGCGCCATGTAGGAGTGTAAATGAGGCTTTCTTCCCACTGATCCACTAGCTATGACTGTTTCTCCAAACGAACTTCTCGTTGTACACCCTCGAGATGGGTACACTGGTTTGTAGGACCCACTTCCGATTGTTTGGCAGTCAATAAGCAGGCAGTTGTAGTAAAAGATTGCGTCTTTCATGCAACATACACAGACATACATGCGCAGTATGACGAGGTTGTGAGGAGGAGGAAGAGGAAGAGGAGGAAAGGAAGTGATGTGGGTCTTAGAAGCGTGTGGTGGGTGGTGTGGATGGAGGTGGTGTGTGGAGGGAAGGAGGAGAATCTGTTGTGCACAATCAGTGATGTGCTGCTTGTGTGACAAATGTTAGAATGCAAAACGCATTTCCCACTCCAACTCGGCAGGTGAGTTAGTCAGGTAGCTGGTTAGCAAGAAATGGTTCACTACTCAACGGCATGTCCTCGTGGAGTATGTGGAGGAGGTGGAGTACAAAGTGATGCTTCTCCAAGCTTTTTGTCATCCGTCTGCTTCGCTTACACCAGAATCTTTGCCTCACAGTTGATGGCGGTGTGAATCGGGTGTTTCCCTACTCATAACTCGCTCATCCACAGCATTGCATTGTTTCCACTCCCGATGTAGAGAGTCGGCAGCGATAGCAACACAGACGTCTTCATGCTCTATTGCCAGGAAAGTGACACAACAGCTCACATTGAGTGCTACATTGCCACTATTGCATTATTTGAATCATTTCAATGTGTTTCTTTAAGATGCTTTTTTAGCCTCGCTATATCAATAATTCACTTTGATTCTAAGGCAAATCTATGAGCTTTTTTTCGCGTGAATCTGCTTCCTTTATTAATGTTTTTTTTTGTGTAAGTTCCCTTTTTTTCTTACATCCTACCAGTTTCTTACTTTAATAGATATCTGGTTGTTTTTTGTAAGGACGTTATTTTATTAACGACTTTTTTGCTTGAATGCATTGCGGATTATAATTAGTAGCTTAAACATTTATTGAATTTTGAAGTCAATTCAAATGAAGTGATTTTTACAACTTTCTTGGCACATGGTGCTAAGCTCTTTTTTATTGCTCCTTTTTAGACAATACGAATATTAGTCAAATTCACTTGCATGATAAATGTCACCTTGTTTTGATAATATTTTTTTTCAAGTCGCGCAATTCTTGATAGAGATGATTTTAATTCACCTTTTAATTAATATGGGTGTCACTGGGAAAATCCAAGTGTTTTTATTCTTTTAACACTTTTACTGGATAGTAGACGCAATTATCAATGACCTGTTTTTCATATTCTCTTTGATATTTCCAGGAGATATTTGAGCCTGTTTAAAGGGTCATTGCAAAAGTACTAATGCGAAGTTAATTTACTTTGGCGCAAGCAGACGAAAAAGGACTGACCGCAGTAGGCAATTAAGGGCCATTTGCGACACAAAACATAAATTGAATAAAGTTATTTTAAAATGCCAAAATTGTAATAATGAACTTGTGAGTTGGAATTGCTGCAACAGATTTTTACTGAGTTGCTTTTGGCTTACTGCTTTATAGCCCAGAAAGGAATCAAATAGTTTCCCACTTATACCACCATTGTTTGAAAGAATACTTACAATGGCAGTTGTCCACTGTGATCTGGCCTTAGTGCTTCCGGTGTAGCTGGGTTTATCAAGAGAAAAATCATCTCTGCCATAAACCGGAAATCAAGACGATTTTTTGCTGGGTCAGAGGGAATCACAAAGGGGGAGGAAATTGTATACAAGTTGGAAGGTGAAAAATAGTAGCATTCCTAGGGCTAAAATATTAAACCTTTAATCTACGTAGTGCGCAGGGGAAAATTTTTCTGACTTAGACGTTGACCGACTTGTGCTTACAAAAAATTGATATTTATAGGGTGGACTTCCCTTTATCCCATTTTCTCAGGGCAATGTAAGTGGTTGTGAATTTTCTGAATATCTCCACTCTTATGTCTTTTATCCTTTACAAACACAATTGCCTGCAAAAACTAACCATCCCATGTGTGATACCTTTGCTCTTGAAATGAGCTTCCTAGGTCGTGGACCAACGCAGTCGCTTTCCCGAACTTGACATGCCCTCGTCTCATGGTAAGAGTGAAAGAAGGGAAGAGGAAGAAAGGGAAGAACCGTCTACGACATATGCCTTCAAAAAGTTGGCACACGTTAAATGTCCGTTGAAATGGGACCCACCTCTAATACACTGAAGAGTCAATTATCTATGGGTGCTTTTAATCCCACTTCTTTATTTATTCACTACCAATATATAGAACGTATTCAGTATGTTTGTAGATGGTTATTGCCTTTCGTCCTCATCCCTTCTTCCAGCCTTAGAGTGAGAAGATTGATTGCTTCTAGACATCTTTATTATAAGCAGGAAGATGATATACAGTAACTAGGTCGGAGTGTCCAAGACGAGGATGTGTTGGCCTCCGGAGAGCGACCACGGTGATTCACGACCAGGCTAAAATTGTCCTCCCGCGTCTGGTCTACAAAACACATTTAAAGGACACAAGTATTGCAACGCTCATGTTTCTATTGAACCGGTGCGAAAATTGAAATGGACTACGCAGGTTTGTAGAAGCCTATCTGTCAAACTTTTCAGCTTACAGTTATGTTGGCACCAGTTATGTTTTCGACATCAAACGAAATCGTTTACTTGATTTTCACGATAAGCTAAATTTTAGTGGTTCGATGGCAGGGAGGTATTGAAGTACGCACGGATGATTGGATGACCGAACTGCATTTATTTAGCTTATCTTTTGCACGCACACTCGGCATGACATCGCCATGGCGCGAATAGGAACTCTGTGTTTGACTCTTGCCGTCTTCATTTTCAAGGCTAATGCCGGGCTTCCCGAGGTACACCTAAATGATGAAGCAAATTTTGTTGATCCTCAAGGACGAATTCTCCTCTTCCATGGTTTCAACTCTGTCTACAAGCAACCGCCCTACTTTAATGCAAAGGACGTCAGTGACACTCGACTTAAATTCTTCCAACAATGGGGTTTTAACGTTGTTCGCTTGGGCGTACTTTGGCATCCGACATTTCCACTCGGTCCAGGAGATGTAAATGAGACTTATCTAAAGGCTATTGAGTGGCAAGTGGACAGGTTTGCCGATGCGGGAATCTACGTCATTTTGGATATGCATCAGGATTCGCTATCAACAATGTTCGGTTCTTATGATGCGATTCCATTGTGGTTGTTAGAGGAATTCCCGAAACCACCTGGCATCTTCAAATACCCCTGGCCAAGAAGAGAACTTCCATCCGGAGATTGGGAGGGGTATACTACTTACGCTTGCCAGATGGCCTTTCAGCATATCTATAACAATCAAACAAGTGCTTGGAACCATTGGGGAGACTTTTGGGTTGAAGTGGCCAACCGGTTCAAAAACAGATCTAACGTCCTAGGCTATGAATTGATGAATGAACCGTTTTCGGGTAACATCTACACGAATCCTCTAAGAGCGATTCCAGGTGCTGTGAAACGAGTGTACTTAATATAAATTTGTTTAAACGAACACTTCAAAGATGATTGAGTAGACGCATTCGAGTTGGCCAGAGTTGACTCACCACTCGAGGATTAGACTACGTAATCCTTAAACGTTTAATACCCTTACCACGAATTTCCTTTATTATTGCATACTTAAAAACAAATAACTTCTGTTTTGAAACGGCAATAAATGGTAAGTATTGTTGGATCAAGAAATAGTGGATGGTCAATATGTAAAGCATCTTACCAGTAGTTGCAAAGTGTTTGGTAGCAGTGTGATAGTTTTGGAGGTTGAGACCGCTTTTCTTGCAGGTTACGCCGGCAAGCACAATCTGGCGCCAGTTTATGACTATTTGGCGCGTCGAATCCGCAGTGTCGATAAAAATAAGTTTATCTTCTTCGAGGGCGTCACTTGGAGTGTTTTAGCAGCGTCAAGCAACGATGGATTCGCTGGCCCCGGATTCGAGCACGTTCCCGGTGGTAGCGCCGACCCTCAGGAGTTTCGAAGAAGTGTTTTTTCCTATCACTACTACTGTCCGTTAATCGAGTTGGCCAACACGAGTCTCAATTTCTCTTTCTTCACCCGCCTGATTTGTGACGAGGTTGGTCCAGAAGTTAAAGCCTGAAAGCACTTAACTTTGGATTTCTGTTTATTTTGAAGTCTCTCAAATGTTTTGTGTTATTCTAATCGAAAGACGATTGCTCATTTAACCGGCTTTTCAGATCTTAATGCCCGGAATGTTCTCATCAGTCAATAAAATTGCTCGAGGCTTAAAGAGTGGAAGATTTCTGACGGAATTTGGAATATGCGTGCCAGATGGAAACCCTGATTCCATCAATACAATCGAATGTAACGCTGTCATGAACGGAGCGGATGCACACCTGCAGTCATGGACATATTGGGACGCAAAATTTTTTGACGAAAAGGAAAATCCTATAATAAACCAGGTAAGAATCGAATGGAACAAAGTATAACGATTTATTTTAAGGTTAAACCATTCGCTCGGGTATATCCAATGATGACTGGTGGTGCACCGATAACTTTGACATTTGACGTGAAAAACGGATCTGCTTTTTATGCATTTTCCACGACCAAGTTGACTGTTGACTTGGCCAAGAATAAGGAGCCCATCGCGAGCATATTTGTTCCCATAGAGATGTACTATCAACACGGGTACATGTTTGAAGTCAATCCAGCATCAATTTGGTATAACGCTTCACCTCATAATCGTAATCTATTTTATTTATACGCACCCTCTAGTAAACTTACGGAGGGCATTATTGTTGAAGTCAATATTAACGCTCAATGAAAGCAAAATACTGTTAAAACACAATTGTTGAATTGTGATTTGGTTTCGTGTCGCCGTCCTAGGCGTGCTTTGTCTATTGAGAATAAAATATGTTGATTCGCCTGCTTTTATGACAGCTTTGGTAAATATACTTAGACGGACAGTCTACAGGAGGAATTTTTGTTGGGTTTGGTAGGAGAACTCATCGAAATCGGGCAAATGGTGCCTGGCGTGCACTTGTCAAGTCTAAACAATTTTTGGCGCCAAAGTGTGGGTTGTCAAAGCCTTATTCAAAAAATATTAAAAAAATTCAACTCGTAGTGTTGCTTATCGAGAGAGGAATCAAACAATACAGGTATCTCATTTCCATGGGAAAATATTTTTATGCGGCTGCGACAAAAATTTTATGCCACCTTAAATAGCTCACCTTTGCAATGAAAAAAAATCAAAAATATACTTGCTGTTAAAGCATTTATAGTCTAGTTACAGCGAGGCTTTGATAGAAATTCATTTATATATTATTTAAATTCACCCCATCCAATTCGCGGGCCGATTGGTTTTAGGCGGCGAATTTAAAGCGCCTTGGGATGCGCATGGAAGCGTAATTCCGCCGGGGGGCTTACAATCGGTAATTACCCATTACCTATCGTAAAACTGATACAGATTATCTTGTCGTCATTTTAATATCCTTCATCGTATCGGTGCGAAGTTGATTACGAAGGTATGTTTGCAATGCTAGCATTTGTGCTTCTATGCCTACTTATTTCCGGTATATACTATCGTATATGCTTACTATTATTTTGTGATGCACCATTCCTACTCTTGAAATACTCTGGAAGCATGGGGAACTCGCTTACAAGTCGAAGCAGTTTTCGAATGAAATGTATCCCCAATGGGAAAAGATTGCCTGACGCGTCTTCTAAAATTGGTTCTGACGCCAGTCCAAGTGATTCATGTGAGAATCAGGTAGGCTTATGTTAATAAGTCAGGAGAACTTCCGCTAAAACTCATTGCATCAAGTTACTAAGTCCTATTTTTTTAAGGCCTCTGCGCTAAATGTTTCGGGGGACATGCAAATGGTTTCCAAGCCAATTGAAGACCCTGCTTTGTCTGCAAATTTAGGAAGTGGCGATGTAAGGAGGATTGTGAACAGAAATTCTTCTCAAAAGACTAACCTTGCTGCTGCTTACCTTGGTAGAGGCTCCATGAAAAGTCCAGGTTATTTCCACTTGTTTCCCGAAGTTATAGCATATTCGCCTGAATTTAAATTGCAGTGTTTGTTTCCTTTTTAAGGTCAACGAAGTATTCCAAACGCCTTGCCGCGTAATGCCCCTGATGCTTCTACCCCAATCACTAAAGCCGCGTCGTCGTCGACTCAGTTTCCGAAATGTTTTACGGCAGAGCTGAACCCTTCTGATCACGACCGCGAACAATCGGACAGTACTCGTTCTGGGCGTCTTATGGTTCATCCGTATACTAGACCGAAAGCACTTACCATCCGTGCATACTCGGCTAGTGGTGTGTTTCTTTCATTCGATAGTCTAATTTATTACCGATTATTTGCCTTACATTAGTTCATTATTGCGGGTCGGCAGGATATGTTGTGCAAGCCGATGAGTTAGCTACAGTTATTGCATTTCAGATGTTTGGTGGATTTATAATTTATTCAGTCTTGCTGTGGTATACAACCGTGATGATCCCAAAACACTGTGAATTTTAGTCCACAAGCAATTTATCTCAATTGAATTAATTTATTCTACGCCAACTATGTTCAAATAATTCATATTTGTTTGGCACACAGATACGAGTCCTAAGCCTTCGTCTCGATCTTTCGACTATGCATCTGTTGTCGAAGGACACGGCTCTGAAATCTCAAAATTATCTTCCCCAATGGCACGCACATCAGAAGACGTTCAGACGGGCAATGTTATAGGGACTCTGAGGTAGACTGTCTTATGTTATTTTTGTGATTCAGAATATCATAGGAGTGGAGAAATTTTAATTTTGCAGGCACTTAATGTAGCATATCCACGAATGAACATTAGGCTAAAATTAAGTGCACTAAAGTATCAGATTACTTCTCTGAAGTTCAAAGAAATGAGTTCCATTTAATTTACTTGTTTAATTGCTTTTTTTCATCTATTCATGATAACCCGTATTGTGTAAGTGTCAAGAAATGAATTTAACAAGTTACAGTCGAAGTTTAGCGGGCCAGTGTCAGTAACTTTTCGCAGGTTCTGTAGTATTATTTTCTAGAAGCTTCCTGAATTCATGTGGTTTGCGCCAATTTGCTCAAATCTCTCACCAGAAAATTTTATTCTCTCCCGTAGCAAAATTCCGACAAAGTTATGCCAACTGCATGTATTGATTCATAACTTAAAGAGCCGAGATACTAAACAAGAGTTCCGTGCTTAAATAGTCGGCTCATGCTGATCAAGACTACCACTAGTATTGCGTATTCTCTGTGGAGTTTATCGTTTCTAGGCTATATTTGTGTGAAAATTGAGTAGTGCAGCATTGCTTGACAAGGTGCACAGACTTCCCTTAAATCTGAATGACTTACTATCGGCTCATGCACGAAAAGTTGATTTTAAAAGCATTTTTGATAACGCTGTTTTAAGATATCTGCGATCGATACCAGGCGGCACCAGCGCCTTGCATAATCGTTGCACATCAGGCAATACAAGCAAGACTCAGCCTCGACGACGGCTCTTGAGCAAGTTCACTTCACCTTCTCTGGATTCCGCCACTGCCACCACCATGAGCTGTACTATCCTGCACCGTCCTTCAACCACTAAAGCCTTTCCTTTCCTCCCCGACGGTACGGCCTACCTACTCTCCGACGAGCAGCATCGAGCTGTGGAGCAGTCGCTCTGCAGTACTAAGTTGCTGCTGCATCGGCTCAAGCGCCTTCTTATTGAGGTGGGGTGGTTTCTATCAACTGGACTTCTTCTCATGAATCTTTCACCTCTCCACAAACTCGCTAGAGACATTCTTCGTACTTTTGTCGTTGGTGACAACTTAATCAAGGAGAGATAGCACATTATTAGAAGAAAAACTATTTCGTTTAGTTCGTTTTTCGAAGGAGTTGGACGTCGTTAGTGCCTCTCTAATCAATCCGTCATACTTTTGTTGGCAAACTATAAATACATTAATATCAAAGTCGAATGGTACATTTCAAGAGTTTTCATCCCAGGTGCTATGGTATTTTACCATTCTTTTGACATATATTAATTTTGTAGTTGATTTTCGATTGGCAAACTTTTTGAGGCGATAACAATCATTTTTATTCCTGCTGCAATATCCATATCACTCGGTAACATGTTCGTTTTTGCTTTGTCACGCAGGTAATCTGTCGCATCTTAATGCAATTGGAGTCTCATGAAACCCATTAATTTGAACCGCTAATACTCTTGTGTGGAAACTTGATTTCTTTCCATGTAATCCTTGAACATATCTTAGAAGCATATTTTACTTGGCGTTTAAGCCCGACAGCTTCTTTGCGGGCAAGAAAATCAGTTTTTTACAAAGTTTTAACATTGCAAAGAACTGTTGCCTTCCAGAACACTGGACATCTGCACTCCTTTGCTGAACAAGTGGGAAATCGCTCTTTACTTTCGCCGGTAGGTCGAAACCCACTTTCAAAGGAGTAACTTTAAACTCTGTTCCTCAACACTTGACACCCAATCATTTCCTCAAAATAAGTACATTGTGTAGCGCATAAGATTTGGGTAACTTTCTCTGTCGCCTAAATACCTCGTTTATTCTATAATTTCTTGTAGCGTATTTTTTTCCCTTCCGAGGTGTACGGCAATTGTACGCCAACCTCGCCTGGCGTGGATGCTTTTGAAGTGGGGTCGCCTTCCTCAAAGAATAATTTCAATCTTTTAGCCTCTTTTGTGGCCGCCAAGGAACCTACCAACTTAGATGATGCAATCTCGGTATGTCAAATAGAAAACTCCCTTTTTTGGGGGAGATGTGAATGACTTTTATTGGATGAGACTCAAATGTTTCCTTGTTTCTTGCCCCAAATTTGTTTAGTTTGAGCTTTCCATCAAGTAATCGAGGATTTGTTTTCTCTTTAAAGGAGATTCGATTGTTAAAAGAAGAAAACAGTCGACTTCAGGAGGAATTAGCAAAAAGGGAGAGGTACATTTACCTTTTCCTCCGAAAGCAGGCAAGTTTCATGACCTTTTTCATTGTAAAAAGTTGAGCGACCTTAAAAACAATGGAATAGATCTTGTATAATTGTTTTACTCGTCCGAGCATATGAAAGTTTTGGTGCTCAGATTACTAATATTTGGGAATAATTTCTTTTTCCATCGAAACTAATACGCAGAATTTTATCCTAATAAAATGGAAAGTAGTCGGTTAATGTCATATGCTGAATGCCATATTTACCTCTAAATTTGGTAACATTTCTACATCCTATGCCATTACATCTTCATTTCTTACCCGTTAGGCTTTATTTGTGAATCTTTTCCTTTCAGTCCGGCGATAACAATTTAACTTTGTAATTTTTGTATTCTCTTTGTAATTTGTACCGTCCTCATCACATTGGCATACGGATTGTCAGCATATTTTTTTGGACTAAATAAAATCAGACTTTTTTGAATTCGGAGCCTTTGCTTTTTGAATTCTGTGGAGGGTCTTGGTTGTCGAATTGGAAGCATGATTTGTGTTGGGACATTGGAATATTTGCACTAATTAACTGAATTTGTCGCGATTCCCTTCATAAAAGCAGCTTTAAATATTCGTCCATCTCCTCTATTTTAGGTTTACATATTTTCTGTATGAACTAATTACGATTTTTTTGCCATTTGATACGCTGGGTTACTCAGTGGAATGAAGCAAATTCACTTTTTAAATTTGGTGGTTAAATAAATATTCCAGTTCAGATGATTAACTTCATGTCTGTGCACCCCATGAATCAGTGTCACCCTTTTTTGCCAACCTACTTTGTAGAATGTTTTCCGCCACAATTGGAAAACAATTGTCAAGTAATGGATCACTGTGCTCAATGCTGTCCATGGGGTATCGTCGAGCTCTGCATGTTAGTTTGCATCTCAACTGTCCGGTGTCGCGTCTAAAACCACTTCGCAAGCCTCCTCAAAATGAAAGAGGTGTGGCACCTAGTAATACTGTGGACACAAGGATACGGAGTATTGATATGACCCAATCGGAAATAGATTGTCTCACAAAGCATTACGGCCATCCGGATGACTGGCAAGTAATCTACCGTCTACGAGCCATGCCTATTGCCCAGGTTCGCCGAGCTTATTTACTTGCTTAGTGTCGAAATCCTGTCGCATGAGTTGATTCAGTTGATGGGTTGCCGGTGTAGGCTCTTTCCAGGCTCAAACTCCTTCTCACTTTCTCATTGGTTATCGGGGCGTCTGTATCTACGGTTGGTTACCTTTCTGATGTGGTGGATGTGGAGCTTTGCCAGTTCCTTTTTGTCGCCTCTCTGTTCTCCCTGTGCACACTCGGTGTATTCAGCTTCTATTCAACCAAAGTCATTGGTGTGGTGAGTTATTCAGTTTTTGTCTCCCGACAACATTTTGCTCAGTCATCGCCCATAATCCGTTTCCAGTAAGTCCTTTTAGTAATACTGCATTTAGTTAGTGACATTTATTCTTTTTTGAACTTATTCATCATAGTAACGAAAATTTTGCATTCATTCTGCGATCCGGTTCTATCATACATAGCATTTGATTGATTCACTCATTCCTAGTTTTCTAACAGACACGATCCACCGAAATGAATGCTCGTTGAGTACAATGGTTGGGTGGTTAAATCCCTAGAGGTGAATTTGGTTGACATCAAGGTGAGATCAATGTAGATTAAGAGATGTCGAAGCTCACCACTATGGAGTTGCTTTCATTCTTCTTATAACAAGGCATTTACCGCATTCACCACGGAGAGCGCGACTTAATTAGATGCAGGAATGGCAATTAACACTTTAGAATTTAACTAAAATCCTTTTTTTTCGGTGCGATTTTCCTCAAGTTCACAAACAAATGTTCGAGCTATAAGCAGCTGCTCTTTCCAAAGGCTTCCCAATAAGCGTGCTAGATGAAATTCTAAGGCAAACACTTTCTTCCTACCAACAGATAAGTCAGAACAGATCGACTGGATTGCTTCGCCTAGGTCTACTCAGCTTTTGGGGCATGCGACGCAACATCATTATTCATCCTGAACAACTAATTCCAGCTGCGGATTTGTCCGATAGCAGCAAGAAACGCACCGTCTGTGTGGGCCTCACTGGAGATATTTCGAATCCAAAATACACTACGATTCGAACCTTGTATCTTTCTTCTCTGACGGGCCAAATTGGAGATTGTGCTCTGTTTGAGAGGTACATCGGGAGAATGTGGCAGAACTTGTGAATCGAGGTATCATTAACTCATGCAAATATAATTTGCCAAAAATATGTTGTGCTCGAAATGCATTTTTTTGGTAGAAATTACACATGGTAAAGGACACCCTTGTATTCTTTACCTGTATATTTCAATTGTCTTACTCAAGGTAGTATTCTTGTAATACGTTTGTCGTTTGTTTAACTCTTGGTTTCGGTTTACGGGTACCTGGTTGGCAACTTTGTCTTCGCCACGTGAGCCGGCCTCTGGGCGATGTTGGTTGCCTGGGTACTATATCTTCAGGGAAGTCTCGGGGCGAAAAGCGGACCCGAATTTAAAGAACCTATCCTGGTTCCCGCCAGGAATCAGTGAAGATCCATAACGGAGGGGACGAGAATGGCGTCTGCCTTCGGCGTCCACCCCAGTCTTGCGGTCTGCAAGAAGGTTATTAACAACGGGAGTGAGACCAGCTGTGAACCATCTGGAAAAGTTTTGCTACGGAGTTTTTCTGCCATACCCACATAAAGATGATGATTAGATAAACCTGCAATACCTTCTCCACTTCCCTATCAGCTGAATAGAATCCTGATTAGTATGCC
The DNA here is from genome assembly GCA_036345935.2 of Taenia hydatigena. Taxonomy (NCBI): domain Eukaryota; kingdom Metazoa; phylum Platyhelminthes; class Cestoda; order Cyclophyllidea; family Taeniidae; genus Taenia; species Taenia hydatigena. The sequence continues at coordinate 18,169,351 of JADWOT020000009.1, forward strand.
TGAACAGCTCCAAAATGAGAACAACGTAGCAAGGAGAAACGAACGCGAAACCCTACCTTCACAGAGCTGTGTTAAATTCCGTTCTTCCCAAAATAGGTGTGCTTTTAGGCCGATGTCCCAACGCCTAGCTATGGGCACGAAAGTTGACCAGCGGAATTCCCCATCCCTGAATCCAGTTCCTAAACTGGACGAAGCACTTTATCCAGCATAGTTGCCAAGACGTCAAGTACCTCCTTAGTTGCGTGGGAACTCACTGACTGGCACGGCCGACTCTTGGGTATTTTTCACTGCTGACTAAGTTTTGATGGCTGGCGCGGGTGGCTTACCAAGAGGGACGCTTAAAAGAGGTGGCGCCATGTAATTCTTTGTTATACGTTCGACTTCCGGTTCTGGTTCTGGGCACTTGGTTGGCAATCGTATCTTCGCTGGATGGGCTGGTCTCTGGGCCATGACAGCAGCTTCAAACCTTTCTGTTTGTTGAACATGTGCATTCTGCTCAGGCATTGCCTTCTTTTGCCTTTAGAGAGGTCTTGGGCGCTACAATTGTAATGAAGTACGACGCAAAAATTTTCTTATGATCTTGGTAAGCATCGCAAGACATCTTTTAAACAATGAATATGATATTTTAGGGGAGATATTGTAGGCAAAAGAAGACAGGATGCTCGGCCACCTCTGCGACCCTGACCAAACAGGTAGTTCAAACAAACAATGTACTACAGATATTTTGACTAATCGCTGTCTACATAGTTTTATTCACATAATCGTAAGCGTAGGAAATTCATTATTTCCTTAAAATATGCTACAATGCATTTACGAAACGGAAATGATAAGCCCTTATTAATGGCGTAGATGGGACAATTTCTCTCTACTGAATACGATAAGGCTCTCTAGATGGGAAGTGGTAAACTGCGGATTTCCGAGTCCCCTCTGAAGTAACTGGGAGGTAAGCAGATGCAGAAAGACTTTCTATCAGCGTATCGAGGAGCAGGCGATAATCTCGGAGGGCCCTGTAGTCTAGTTAGGGTAAATTAGCTTCTTTAGTTTACCGCGTGTTGACACAAATATCAAGAAAAGCACATAATGTAGTACTCTGTTTGTTAGAAGTGCTGGTTTCTGTCAAGGTCACAGAGGTGACCGTATTGCCCTAGCTGCGTGGGCTGGCCTCCGGGCCATGCCAGCAGCCATTTTCCCTCTGTCCGGTGAATATATATATTCTACCCTAGCATTCCGCCTTCTTTTGCCTTCAAGGGACCCTCGGGACGCTACACATAAACTCTGGAAACTTTGCTTGCTTACCGCTCATTAACGTATTTGCAATTCTTGTTCCTCATAAATCACTTTTGTTGTTTTATAAGCACATTAATTTGAACCTACTTGGGTGAAGGAAATGTTCATTCAGAAATATGTTTGCGACATAAGTTATTGTTAATAAAGACATTAAATCTATTGAAATTTGCTTTTCGCAAAGTAATGCATAATAAACGTGTGTCACAAAAAAACTTAAAAGTTTTGTTAACTTGAGCTACCAAATGCCGGTTCGTTGCTGTTTGCTTTTACGCCAAAACCAATTTGTTTTAACCATTCGGGTCATGGAGGCATTGTATTATCTTGCCTTCAAGCTGTGACCTTGAGCCTAAGTAGACAACTGAAACTTGGACAATGCGAATGGCCCTGCTGGTTGGAGCATTCTAAGCATATCGTGTTTTTAAACATTGAAGAAGCTTGTGTAACAGCTTTTGCTGATTCAGGTAGTCATGTTTAGCGGAGCGTCTGCTTGTGTAGCATCAAATGCTATGCCAAAATTGTTCCCATTATTTTTAACATTGTGCAGCTTGTTGAAAATTTTGAGCCTAGTTCTACATGGCAGGGTTTTTGTTGCGTACGAAATGTACTGATAAGTTAGTGCAATGGTTTGTTTTATAAATCAGTGGGGTAGCTTTTCTGGAGACTATTTTTTTGCAATATAGGCCTCAAATGAATTCGTTATATTTTGAGCACTTATAGCTTAATTGTTTATACTAACTTAGAATTTCACCGTTTGCTGATAGCATGGATTCCTGTGGATTGAAAACTGGGTTATCAGCTGAGCATGAAACTTGTTTTCAAGAAGTTATTCCTGAATGTCCTTTGGCAAAAGTTGCTCCAAGCTTTCCTTGTCCTGGTCCGCAAAGGCATAGGCTCAATTATTATGATCAATATGAGACAACATATTGGAGTTTAAATAACCCCCTCTGCAGAGTTGGAGCATTCAGTGACCTTCGCTTTAGTAAGCACGTGGGGTCGCCAAACTCTAGTCTGAACATTCTTGACAAAACTCTTCTTAGTTTATCTTATGAAAATGCTGATGTAATAATTCAACTGGGCAACATAATCGACACACGTAATGTGACTACTGAAGTAGAAGTGGAGGATTTGATCGCTCATTTGGCTCACGTTTTTAATAAGACGTACAAGAAGGTTTGCCACGTGATTGGTGACTTGGATTCAGCAGTTCGTGAACAATATACAAATTCATTTTTGAGAGATCTCGCACTTTCCTTGGAAAGGTCACAAAACTGCTATCAGTTTTGTGGAGATATGTACTATTCGGTAAATTATTGAATCATTAGCAATGAATTGCTTTTCTCACCCTGAATTGATACGTTTCGTTCACAAGGTGGCAATTGGACCACAATGGAGACTTGTCGTTTTGGATGGCTATGAGCATTTAGTGGTCGAACCAAGAGATACTACTGAGTTACCGACCCCATATAATTCTGAAGCAACTGGGCACGGCTTCTTAATGCATTTCAATATCAGAGACCCAGCTGGTAAAAAAGTATGTGTTCAATCGCTATAACATTACGCATAGTGTACAATGCATAGATCCGAGGCGACTAAACCAATTGGATGGTCGCGAGAACTCATGACAATTGGTGAATTCATGACGGCGGAGGAACGCGGACAAGTGCCAAGGGTTCGATTGGTCATGTCACAGCGGCAGCTTAAATGGCTCGACGAGACAATTCAGGAGGCTCTACACTGCAATGAAAATATTATCGTAGCGTGTGAGTAGCCATGGAACTAAAATAAGCCGATTAAAGTATTTTAAGCAAACTTGGTTTTCATCCATGCAGGCCATGCACCGCTTCATCCTTTGCTGGTTCAGGATCGTTCTACGCTTGTGGCGAATTGGTGCGAAGTCCTCAAAATTCTAATGTACTGTGGTGTAGTTCGCTGCTGTCTGATGGGCCAGCCACTGAGTATGAACTATGAAGATAACAAATGCCTTCCATCCTATCACCAGGATCATGGAATACTCTATTATACCCTCCCACCAGTTACGGATATTGCGGAGAGAAATCGTCAGGTTTCAGCACACCTTTTAATCGATTTAGGACGCGATTTCGTAAGAATTCGGGGAGAGCAGATTGGTCTCCTCCCAGAACACCAACAATATGGTGTAGTGCATTCCTTTAGGCCCCGAACAAAGGTATCCTACAAGGATCGGGACTATTCCTTCAATGGAGCAATAAATCGACACACGCTGTAAGGGAGTCTGTCATTAAAGCTTCATAAATAAAGAGCTTTATTTGAGAATAGTAGCATTTTGCAATTAGTTTGCGGTGGAAGTCCACTTCGCTAATAAGTGCCTTTAACTCAGCTTCAATTGCATTTTATCTGAATTCTCAGCTTTCGAGTCGATAGGAATGTAAAAACATTGGGTTGGTGCATAGTCAACGTACATTATGTATTATCAGTGCATAACATAATGTTTTGAAAGTAACTTGTGGATGCGTGTAGGTGTTTCCTGCAAAAATGGTTCCATTGAAGGTGATTTTGGGCTGCTTTTCTTCAAGCTCCAACAATTAACATCCAAACACACTTATTTATTATTCAAGGAGAAACATTCTCCTGTTAAGGCGTCTCTCACAAATTGCACAAAACTCAGATTTACGCAGTCAAGTAAAAGAATTGTTGAATTTTGCAGTTGCATTTAAGTCGTCATTTTTAAGTTTTCCCCCGACTAAAATTAGGAGTCTTGCAAAGAATGTACTTAGAAGTGGTTTATATGCATGGAGTAAAGTCTTTTTTTGTGAGCAATAGTAAGCCTGTTTGATTCATTATAGCATTTGATTTGAAATAAACATTGTTAAAATGAAGCGATGATTTTTATTATGGGAATGTGGAATCACATTAATGGAACTATGCAGGTGCTGTGCTTTATTAGAAAATAACTAGCTTACTGCACTTAGCTTATTTTCCTTCCTTGTATTGATGGCGAGTAGTACATCACAACCCCATTTACAGGGCTACTCGGAGCTCACAGGACCTGCATAATTCGTTTTTTAAAATTGAATTATGTTGATCAGATGTTTACCCGAGGGTGCCGACACTGATTCACAAAGTTGTCAAGAATAGTTGTGACTGAGAAACCCGAGATTTTTCTTCACACTTCGAGACCGTGGCTCACCACCAACCAAAAAAAACCGCTTTAAAAACAAAAACCCATTAAAATTTTGTCAGTTCTAACTTTCATTTTTAGGCAAGGTCAGCGAATAAAACTTAAGGTAACTAGCCTCTAAAATTGTGAAAATCTAGTGCGAAGGAGATGCATAACTTTGCACAATTGTTGTTAGGAAGTTTTGAGCAGAAAGTAAAGCAAGCGGTCTTGAAAAAAACTACACTTGAAGTCCCTAATTTGATGAAGAATTGAAACTTCTAAATAATTCCTAATTTTAGGTAATACTTGATGGTAATTTGCAACTTAAAAAACTTCATTAAAAAATTAGCTTAATCAAAACTAAATGCCCTTTTTAAAATAATAAAAGACGAAATTGCTCTTATACCTGTATAGCTTACTTTGCCAAAATATCAAAGTAAAAGGTTTTAATCATCATTTGATGCACATCATTCTTCAATTCTAATTGGTGCTACGTTTCGCCGCTCTCTTGTTTTGGGAACACGTTTTTGGTTTACTGTCCCATAAGGTCGAAGAAAAGTAGGTAAAAGAGTCCGTAAAGTAGCAAAAAAGAGGAAAATGCCTTAAATGCCTCCAAAGTACTTGCCATGTAATTGTGCAAGCACAAGCGCTTAAAAATCTTTGCTTGGAACCCACTACCAACGCCAACTTATTCACAGTGCGTAAGCAGCCCAACTGTGGTGGAGTGTTTCTGCAAATATTTCATCACTTTGTTTTTACTTACACAATGAATCGCTGTTACCATTTGGGCACTTAAAGACAGCATATAACTCTAATAAATACCTCACATTCTTCGAGCTGTTGGGAAATGGTTTCAAAAGTTCCTTCTACATTGTGACCAAGACTAACCTCCCCAGAAATTATCACTTCTTCAGTGGACGTTTCAGTGTTTCTTTTTTAATGTGTACAGCTAAAAATGTGATGCTCTGCCAGTCATCACTTTTACTTGCGCTTATGAGACAAGTTTATAGTAAAGTAGACCCAGTGGTTAGTTCGATTGCAGTTTTGTCAAGAAATCTGCGACTTTCTTTTCCCAATCCATGTGTACATGCCTAGCCGCATCCAAAAATTGAAAAAGAAATACTGTCACTGGGGGAAACCATTACCGTTGCTTTTTGTCTTGTACAACAATTAACAGATTTAGCAAAACGCAGTGCTACAACGGAGAAGGAACTAACCAGCATCACTAAAATTAAGTTGTGAAAGATCCGTTCGAGTCATCTAGGCCTAAATATCACATCCTCAATTAGGAAAACCGGATTTAAAATACACTTTTTTATCATCAGAAAAGGAGGTCTGACGGAGTGGTGAGGAGCACAAAACCACTCAAATGTTTCCAAGTTGGAAAAAATGCTGTAATCTCCAACATGGCATTTTCAGTAAATCTACGACAATAGGTGCCAAAATTTTGGGGTGCTCGGTAGCGTGGTAGCCGTGATACAAACCCAGAATCGGTGATAATACTGATAAGCAACTTTAAAAGTAGAAAAAGTGTGTCGCGTTGTTTTGGCAGCAGTCCAACTACTTGGGTGGTGGTGTTGAGTACATGTTCGTTAAATTAAATTGAATTAATTGAGGCTAAAGGAGGGGAGGAGGAGAAGGAGAAGGAGAAGGAGGAGGAG